>FMBT01000388.1:0-167931 GCA_900095095.1 Fragilariopsis cylindrus CCMP1102
CCACTTGCTTTTCTTGTTATTATTATCATCTACGGCCGATGATGTCCTTTCAGATGAATAAATGTACAATGCCAAGAAGACTACCATTGTGGCAAACAACATGGTGATTGTTAAAGGTCCTCCAAACAGTACGTGGTCCAACACACTGTTCAGTAGTATCCCCATCGCCGAAGATATACATTTCAGCTCCGCATTACAATGAAAAATTGTCATAGATATAACCAATCCTGATATACTTGCAGTAAGTGCAAGGAGTACTGCCATCATGGACCATCCAGCTCCAACTTGACCTGTAGGACCACCACCCTCGACGGCAACGAAAACCAAAAAGACAAAAATGCTTACAAATGCCAATTGAAAGTTTCGTTCCCAAATTGTAAATTGTTTAGAATCTGTCCTTACTATTTTTTCAAAGATGACCGATCCTAACCCCGAAAGAATCACGCTCAAGAAGATTGCAGCATATCCCAACAGAACAATGTTGGGTCCTATGATAGGATTGTTACTGTGCCTTAGCTCTTTCTTATGAGTATTAAGTAAAACAGGTTGACTGTACCACACAACGCCGACAACGAGAAGAGCCATAGCTAACCATTTCTTCGCTGAATATCGACGCCCAACGATTATAACCGAAAAGAAGGCCGTTCTTAGGATCTTGCATTGACCCGCCATAGTCACCATACCGGCTGTGATACATCGCAATGCGATATAGTTCGATACGTGACAGGTCGCATAAATCACGGCAAGAACAACTATTTCTCCACTATTGAATATAGTGTAGATTAAAGAATGCTCTCCATTGATAGATGCTTTGACAGGAACGTCGTCCACGTTTGAATCGCTGGACAAGCTCAACAATTTACTTTGTTGGTGTTGATGTTGTTTTCCCATCCTTTCCATGCCCAGCTCTCGTCGTTGTATATACATCATAACAAGATTGATAACAACTTTGAAAAATTCTGCTAGAACCATTACTTCGTTGATTGAATACTTCTCTTTCAAAACACCCTGACTGTACCTTCGCATCATGGTATAAATAGATCCTATGATGCAATTAAGTGCTAGATATGCTAATCTTAATTCTATCCCCGTCTCTGATTTGAAGTCCGATCGTCGTGACGATGACATCTGTCGATCATGACACGTCTTTTCCAACTCTCCTTTAATTTTATCATTCAGGAATACCGACTTGTCTGCTTTTAATTCGGTATCAGTAGTATTTTCGAAACTACCATACAGGTGATATCCTACCTTAACATCATCGTCTGAAGATGATGACGATGATGATGATGTGAAAGAGCACGAACGAGTAGATCCGGATGTCGTAGTGGGAGATTCCATTTTCTTTTTCGGTTTGCGACAAAGATTCCATAAACGATTTATTGTGAAAGTACGATGATATTATTGTTTTCTTTTGGTTGGACTTTTTTTGTTCGGTAACTTCCTTCCACCTATTGAATACCTGTATAAACAATTGGGAGAATTGCATTTTTATCATTCAATCAAATGAGTGAGAAATTCTTCTCTTTCTCTAGAAATTTCTTCAGCTTAAAAGGTAATTTTTAATTAAGAAATTAATAGGGGATAATTGATAGTATTAAGCCTATTTTTGTCAACATTTAACGACAAGAAAATACTACTTCCTCCGTGCACATGTAAACGCACGCTTTTTACACATGTGTGACATGACAACCATCGTTATATACTAGTAGCGCTTTCTCGGGTCGACTCAGGGTTGGAAATTTTTTATCTTCGCTTGTAGGCGTCCATCAACCTTCAAGACTTGGTATACAGCTAAGTGAAGCACTGTGGAGACAGTGTACCTTGCGCGTAATTAATTAACACTTTCAACGGTTCAACTGAAGCTTTTTTTCTTTTTCTCTTTTTTTTCTTCAACTTTATTATTTCATTATTATTTTTTATCACCTCCTAGTGGATTTGACCGTGGTGGCTCCATTTTATACCACTTCCAATAAGTGAATAGAAACAAAATCATACTGATTCAAACAGGCACCTCAAATACTACTATTGCGCTCCTTTTCAGTTTCAAAGTCCTCTTTTTGTAGCCAAAATATCATTTCTTACTAAACTGGGACTGTTAGTGAAGCAAATCGGCTGAAAATTTCATCAAATTGACTGTATAGGACCTTGTATTGGACTAATCCAGGTCCGAGCTGTTGTGCTCTCTTTGATATTGATAGCACAAGATACACCACAAAGCAGGAGCTTCTAACTCCAGCTTTGACCAAGAAAAAAGATCAAAAGGTGTTGCTTCTTTTACTTCTCTTCAAGACTGAAACAACAACAACAACAACAACAACAACAGTACCATGATTCGTCACACCTAAACCAAACCTCCTCCTCCTATGTGTAGGGATATATTATCTATGGGAGTATGTGTTATTAGAGTTGATCCATCCACTACAAGGCAGGGTGGTGCTGGATTTGTTTCTGCAGTTCATGCAGAGGAAAGAAAAGTTGATATTGATTATATTGAAAATTCAATTGGTATTGACAATTCCTCTCCTTTTACTACTGAAGCAAGACTTCATCCTCATGTCTATGCTACATCTGATAGTGATACTGCTTGAAGTGTTCGTCTTTGTATTATTGAATTTGGTGAAGGAGCAGCAAAAGCAGTAGAAACACCACCACCATCAACAGTCAGTTCATCGAAAAAGAAAAAAGAAATAGGAAGAGAAACCAACCAAAGAATATTTATGATACACTTGCTGATTCAATAACGTGGCTACCATCTACAGTACTAAAGCATCTAAAGGGAGGGAAGGAGAACAATGAAACAGGATGGCTATGGAAGGAGGTGGAGAAAGCATTGAAAGTACCATCCACACCAATCGGTCAGTTGAAATGCATGAGGTGGGAGGTTTAGACAGTCTTAGATATGACACACCGGATGTAATGGCAGAATACAAAAGAGATGGAGAACTACTACCAGAACATGAGTACAATCCACAAGAACTACTCCAAGATGATATACATGTAGTTCAACAAGGTACTGTCAATCATCCTGATTATGAATATTTTACAGGTGGTATTGATGATGAATTTGATCAGATCTGGGAGGAAGATGAACAATTCCAGGCATGGTACTGGGAATTGGATTGATATAACTACAATACAGACACAACAATACACATGATAATTTAATCTATTACAGGGAGGAATGGGCAAATCAATGAAAAACGGATCCAATCTAGATCTATATTATGGGAGGAATTGGTGAATCAACGAAAATGGATCAATCTATATTACATGGAGGAATCGGCGAATCAACAATACACATCATAATCTAATTTAACAGGATTCAAGCTATGGCTGTCATATGAGGGCTACTTTGGGGTCCTTTCTTTAAGGGGGTGTTTCTCCCCCAAAATCGGACTTAGCGTCCCATCTCTCCGTTCAAGGGCACGTGTCGTTTTATATACTCAATATTAGTCCCTTTTGCTTTGTATGGGCCGCACCTATGCTGTAATAAGCCTGTAAAAATTAACTATGAAAGAGCCCCCTAGGAAAATTTGGGAAGAGGTGCAGGGATTGAATCCGGCATGTGTAAAGCACAAGAGAGAAACAGTGCAGAATATGTGCGCGATAATTATTTTGTCTAAATACTCAAAATATTTATGTGTTTATAGGTATCCCCATAACTCCTCTTGTGGTTGAGTTGGTATCACCACACCAAGGTTGAAGAAAGGATGTTCGTTTGATTCTTCCATGTGTCAAATCTAAACTTATGTTGTCACTATCTACTTCTCTATTTGCACCTCCAGAGATTTTCATCTCTTTCTGAAAATTTCTTCTGCAAATTAACGCGTGTTTTTAACATGCGTAAAATACCACCAAATTCCTTATAGCTTGAATCCTGTTAATAATACGACAAGAAATGGGTGAATCAACAGATCCAATCTATATTACGGGGAGGAATTGGTGAATCAACAAACGGATCCAATCCAAATGGATCTGAATCAACAATGTATCGATAATGTACATACTGTATTTGCCATCACACCAAGCAACAAGCAACAAGTACAGTGCAATACATTATCTATTCATTATCTATAAACACACAGTAGTACTTATTAATATAAATATAGCATATTTGATTCAATTGCATTTTGATTAATTTTGTTGTATTGAGTATTGTTTCATCCTTATTATTCCTATATTTTTTTGGTATTTTCCCCGCAAAAAGGTGCGCTTCCGTGTTAATAACAAAAATTCATTGATATTATAAGCAACGTGATGATGACTATGAACAAGCTGAGACCCATTCCATTCCTCCTCAAATGCGAAGAACAACCATTTAACAGGATTCCTGTTATAAGGAATTTTTCGGTATTTTACGCGTGTTAATAACACGCGTTATTTTGCATCTAAAAAAAAGAAAAAAATGAAAATCTTTGGAAGCTGATAATAATAAATATACTAGTACAAAGTAATATGTATTTGACACATGGAAGGATCGAACCAAGGCCTATCTACCAAGCCCGGTGGGGCAGTGCCAACTCAACCACATCAGTAGTTACATTGATTCGTATCGGTTTATAAAACTTTTGAGTTTTTAAAAATTAAAAAAATCGCGCAGAAAATCACTTAGAATATTCCACGTGCTTTTACACGTGCCTGGTTCAATCCCCAACGCTCACCGCGAATTTTCCTACTATGGCTCTTCCGATTTATTATTATTGCCCCGTATTACGCTGTAGGTGCGGCCCATACAAAGCAAACGAGACTTCTATTGAGTATATAAAAAGACACGTGCCCTGATTCGGAGACGCGCTGTGTCTCAATAGGGGGCTGTAGGTCCATTTTTTGAGGGAAATACACCCCCACAAAAAATTGACCCCAAAAAGTGGCTCTCAGCTGAGAGCCATAACCTGAATCCTGTTAACGACCCCTGATTTCGAAAGGTTGTTAGATGTATTTTTATTTGTTGCCCTGTATTTTTCGTCTATCCTGTTGGACAAGTCCTCCTTCCTCAAATCTCCAATTAACAGTCTTGTTCTGAACATGTACATGCACTCCCATTCAAACAACAACAGTAGATCAATCGACTGAATTGAAATAAACCATAGTAGTTTAATGTGGGGGGAATAATGGAGATGAGGGTCCAACAACCCAGCAGCATAGAGGTGCCACTATTATTTATTTAGTTGGAGTCAATTCTACAAAGACATGAATGGTACCAGTTTGGGTTGACTGAGGCTATAGAAATTGCTGACAGACACTCTGCTGCTGCTAGCTATTAGTAGACTGGCCTTGAGCTATCGTTTGAATAGAGAGTTCACTTGGTCGGCTCAAATAGAGATTACCTATTTCAGGCCATCCTTGGTATGTACTGTAGTGCTGTTGAGACAAAGTATTTTGTATTGCTTTGCTTCTTGTAACTGTTCTTCAAGAATTTAGTTACAGATTTCTGCATTCATCTGGTTTGTTGCTTGTTGTTGTGTTGAAGACTAATAAAAACTGACTGCCGCCATGGTACAGTGTTCATGGCACCACTACCAATAATTACTGAATGCTACTTGTCTATTGTGGTAAATGTACTACTACATACATGAGATGAGGAGATGAGGGTAACTACCAGTAGTTGGGTTGTTCTTCATGAATATTGCTGTAAATGACATGATCAAATTCCCCACTTGTCACTGATTTTGTTTAAAAAAATTGTTTGGGGGCGGAGGGTCAGAGAAAATATGATTTTTCGTTCTATTTTTTTATACAATTAATAGTAACTAAAGGCCCAAAGCCCAAAACACAATCCAAATTCCAAATAATAACATTATATCATAAAGTAACAAACATGAAAAAAGATGAGAGTTGGTATCTGCTAGGGCAAACGAATGAGAAGTGCTATGAATGAGTACTATATACGATAGATCAATACCATTCTATTTTTTGAACACTGTTAATAGATGGTCTCGTTCATCGTGAAGAAACAAATCATCGCCGTCGTTGCGGTTTGTTGTTTAGTATACAGGTCATTGTTTCTAATACGATTTTCAACTACTATTCATTATTTGAACGAAAACGACAGTACATCTATTTCTTCTATCTTACCCATTGATGTTACTACGCACGTGACGTCCAATAGTAATACTAAAAACAGAAATGTACTGATCAATGAGAGATCTAATAGCAATGGTAGAATAAATAGACAATTGCCGTCACTGGTAACGGAAACAAAATCTTCCGTCAACAACAACAACAGCAACAACTTTGATAATAATAACAATGATGATGATGCGAAAACGAAGACGAAGACGAAAATGAAAAATATTATCAACGATAATGACACAAAAACGAAGAATAAAAAAATTGTCAATGTAGCGTACGCTATCAGTATTACATCATGTCCGAGTACCATAGAAAACGTTACGACGACAAGTAATAGTAATTCTACTCCACCTACACGTCGTCGTTTTGCTCCTACGGTATTTGATGGACCTGCAGTGTTGAGTCAATCGATTCGTGAAGTTCACGAATCGTCGAAGGCATTTTACTTGAACTCAACAACAAGAGCTAATAATACTTATGGTGATAATGGGTATAATTATACTAGCTACGATTATGATTATGACTATGACTATGACTACACTTTGTATGCGTTCGTATTGCCATCTGCGGCTGAAGATGGTTGTGATCAAGCTTTAGAATCATTGGGATACAATGTCATTATAAGTGACATTCCATTTGATGTTAACGATATCAGTGGAAAATATCGAGACAAAATCGAAACGAATGGATGTTGTGGCTCAAAAGAATTCATGAAGTTATGGTCGTATTCTCTCGTAGAACACGATATTGTCGTCCATGTCGATACTGATGTATTTTTTACTAAACCCTTAAACGCGCTCTTCGATGCGATGATGTTATCATCATCAGAAGACTCATCCATTTCGAGGAATGATAATAGTAATAGATACAAGATTAATCCACAACAAGAAAAACAAATAGAAAGACAACACCATCTAATACCACCCCATATCACAATAAATACAGATCGCATTAACAATAACAACATCAACAACAACAACAACAACAAAAGGATTGATTTCTTTTATACTCGAGATTATTTACAGGAAAATTCAAATGCGATGCTAGTTATGAGAAATCGAGAACGGAATAAGAATAAAAATAACAATAATCATAATACGATAAAACCTTTTACTTACACGTCGTCATGGCTACCAGTCCAGGGTGGATTTTTTATAGTCCGACCTAACAGTCGTGTATTAAATGATATGGTTGAAACACTACTGAAAGGAGAATGGAATTCCGAGGGTCCACATGCGAAGAAATACAATGGATTTTGGGGACAATATCAAATCCAAGGATTTCTTTCCTATTGGTACAGTGACGATAACGACAACGAACAACGTAAACGGAACGAACAACATCAACAACAACAACAAAATACGGCCGGCTCTAACAGCAACAAAAACAAATACGACTATCATCGTTCTATAAACGCTATCGAATTGAATCCATGTATATTCAACACAATGACACATGACCGCGATGACTCAGAAGGGCGAAAGAAGAAGTATTATGATTTTCGTCGTCCAAAATGTAAAACAACGGCGATGGAACAAATATATTCAGTCCATTTGACTCAGTGTTTAAAGCCTTGGGTTTGTCCTCATTTGAAGTCGGGCCATCCTAGGAGGTGTATCGATCATCATCGAAAGTGGTTTGAACTTAGACGTTCGTTAGAACAGGAATGGAATCGTACAATCCCAACAGATGGATGGTACTTTGAAAGAACGTTAGGATACTGCCGTAGAGACAATCCGCCTCAACGGTTGCCGAATATAACTAACATCAAAAGAACACCCATAAAGCGGTATTATGTCCCGTTAGAAGCGCTGGCTTAGTGCTAGTAGTCAGAAAAAATTCTCCAGCTAATAGGCCCTAATATTTTATATCGTTCATTAATCCAGTAATGTGTTCCTACAATAGTCCAGCATATCGATTTGCTTTAACTGCAAATTTATGTGATATATAGTGTGTAGTTTCATTGTTCATGCATGTTATAATTATTCTTACCAAAACTACAAACTATCTTGCTTGTACTGGCGAAAGTTCTGCCCTTTGCCCTTCATAATGCTGCCTGCTTGGAGGGGTTTCCCTTCCGGAGTCATGACGAGACCGCCCTGTTTTTTTGATGATGACGATTTGCTTTTTGATTTTCCACCTTTTTTACTAGGAGTGTTTCGATATAATTTACCAACCTCGTGTTTATTCAAGGACTTTCTTGCTTTCTTTTTCTGGTCGGTGTTCTTGTTCTCGCCTACAGCACTTAAGTCATCGCGGCTATGATGACTTGCACGCATTGAACCAGCCTTGTACAACTGCGGACCACTTCCGTATTTAAGGTAGGCCTTGTGCCGTTGCATCCGTAACAAAGGAGACGCTTCTACTTCTTCGTCGGTCTCATCTACCGTCGAATTCGAACTATCGTCACTCTGTTGCCGCCGATATTGTTTCTTGTTTGGATCGCTTTCATTACTTCGTTTACGATCTTTTCGACGTCGCGCTAAGGGCGTCTTTAGGTTGGGTGTCTTGATTGATTCTGTCGCTGCTTCTTCAACGGATCGGACGAAGTTTTGTACGGCGGGCAAGAGATTAATGATCACACCCAATAATGCAACTCCCAATAACACCATAAAGTACTTGTAAACTTCCGCAGACACATAATCTTCTAATCTTGAAATGCTAATTTTTTTCGTTGTTGGGACAAACCAACTCGAGCAAAGGTTATACAAAACAAGGCACAGCAGGTTTGGTATTCCTCCAACACAAAATAAGTTGAGAGCGCTCGCCAAGACTTTTTGTTCTGGTGGAGCAGCAGTAAATGCCACTTCGTATGCAGCCGAAACTGCAAAAATTTCACCCGCACCGATCATAACGTATGCTAAGGCTTGCCACAAGATGCTAATCTTCTTTCCATCCAATGCATATTGTTTATGTATTTTGTGTTCAAGGAACAATGCCCATGCTATTGCTAACGTACCCAATGTTGACCCCAATGCGAATTTGTTGGTTGTCGTTAATTTGATATTATGACGATTCAAATATGGGTACAAATGCGATCCCACGAAATGCCCAAAAAACAAAACGGAAACTGCGTCAGCGTTGTTCATTGACGCGGCATCGATCCAACCGAAAGCGCGTTTCATGACGGTCCCTTGAATGATAAAGGTAGTCGCCATTTGTGAATAAGCGATATTAAATGGTATAATCAAGGCGCTGATTTTAAATATCGTCAGCAACGACGAGTTCGACTTCGACGACGATGACGACGACGACGAGCCTAAGGTATCGGAGCTTTTATTGGACGAAGTAGAGGAGGAGGAAGATACCGCATTTTTCTTCTTTTTTTGCATGTTATCATACCATTTTATTCCCTTTAACATATCACCCGCTGTAATATACAGTACAAAGAAAAAAGATGAGAGGCATAAAATCTATGTGTATGGATAACCACACCCATTGTAGATGGCGGTTCATTAAATTATAAGCTTCACTTACAGGGAGGATGTCGTACGTAACGGGGTGTTCCAGAAAGAAATAGTATAATCGCTATCAATAGCATTACTACAGGGAACGTGTATGCTAGAGTTACATCCGATTGTGCTACTAAAGGAACGATGATTCCACCTATAAATGCACCGATATTGATGCACATGTAAAACTTGACGTAATAAGATTCAATCAATGATGATTGTAACAATGGATGGAATTGTTTCGCACCAAACACATTGACGATACTTTTTACAATTCCTGTACCGATGGGCCACAAACCCAACAAGCCTATCGACAATGCCGTACGATTGAATGTTTCTTGTCCCCAAAAATGTGGCACAGAAGAAGCCAATATCAATAACAAACCCGGTAAGTAAAATCCGATCGAACCAACTAGCATTGCTTTGTAATCACCTAGAAAGCAATCGGCTAAAATGGCACCAAAAAATGGTGTTGAGTAAGCAACAGCCGTTGAAATTGAAACCATTGACGAGGCAGAAATTGCATTCATGTCAGCGTTCCAACGTTCCGACTCGGGTAAATGTTTTTTTCTATCATCATAAGCACCGGTCAGAAAGGATGTCATGGTGTAATTGACACCGTAAAAACTAAATCGCTCTAACAATTCGACCATCAAAATGAATATAACGGAATAGAACATCGGCCTTAACGAGTATGTTGAAACATTTCCGTGCTCGTCGACGTGTCGCAGTGGTCGTTCTTTCTTTGTTCTAGAATTTTGGTTCAAACAAACAATCGGCAACGAAGAAAGTTGTTTTTCGGTGCACACGTCGTTGGGTAATTCTTCATCGTTGTCGTTTATATCGTAGCCGTCATCAGCTTCTGGATCGTTGCTACTACCGAAGGTGCTACCGCTGTTCAATGGAGAAGGTTCAAGCGATATATGAGTGTCATTATTGCCACGCAATATCAACGGATTTAGTTGCTGTTCTTGTTGCGTTAACGACGACGACGACGACGACTCCATTTTTTGTTGTTGTGAGAGTTGTTCGCCGTTCAATTCTTGGGTGGATATAATACAGTTCTAAAGTACAAGCAGCATACTACTTCAAAAGTAGTACAGTACAGTATGTAAAAAATGTAAATTGAGAGTTCGTTCTATCCGTTGGTGCAAAGGCTATCGGTAGCTGCATTTTCTATGCAAGATGGGCATTTTTTTAAAAATCGCGATACTTAATCCATTAGTGAATATGCTTCCGGCGGATGCGTGGAAATGTGTACGTATTTTTGTTATCGCTCGGGACTGAAACAGAGTCACGATCTGTCAATATACTCTTTTTCTATTTTAATGATGAGCAATGATTACACTCCTCCAACTAGTAGGAATTGTTGTTACATTTGGTGTGTCAGCGGCAATGGAAGAAATAATGACTACCAGTACATCATCACATACAAAATGTACAGGAAAAAATTTAAACAATTCTGAATTTGGCGTTGCAAAGTACTATCAAGCTGTGTAGTGATTGGATATTAAAGCAAACTACTCTTTATTCTATTGTAGTTAACAGTTTTGTGTATACTTTTTTTCTTGTATTCAAACATCTTTCGGTTTGCTGCATCTTGTAGTAGTCGATGATTGTTCGTTTTTTGGTGATGATTCCGTTGTATGTACAGACGAAGATCGCATTGTAGTGGAAGAATTTTCAACGCGCTGTGATGCCTGCTGCTTTTGCTTTGCAATTGATTCCTTGGTATACCCCCCTCGCGAGTGAGCATCCTTCCTTAATGACAGAGGAAAGAAAACGTCTTTCCAATTTTCGACGAAACCACGATCGTAAATGTTTTTTGGAATCGGACCAGGATCGACAACATCTTCATCGAGAATAGTAGTATTATCGGTGCTAACATCCTCATTATTACTGTTATTTCTTTTCGATGATTGTTTCGTGATGTCTTTGCCTGCTTGGACGGCGGTTCGATATTGTTGTTGTTGTTTCTTGTACCAACCTTCGATATCTCCCCATTTAGAATTCTCATTAGTAGTCTGTCCTCTCGATGTAATATATACATGATAACCCAAAAAGCACGACAAGGCGATCCCCATCACGAACGTCACCAACATAAAGGTGACTTCTAATGACCGCCGTGCAAAGACATATTGGAAAATTATATGATAATTGGCTTTAATTGTTTCGCCCGTCAAACGATCAAAGAATGCCAAATCCATCAATCTTTTCATCTTAATTTCTTCATAAAATAATCTATAACATATATAGGTACCGTAAAAGCACATAATAACGTGATTTAGTAAAAATATGAGGAACCAACGATAGTTCTCTTCCCCGTATGTGTTATGAGTCCATCCACACATGTGATCGTATCGCGGAACTATACAATTATATTTGATACGATCGAATTTACTTCTTGGGATCTTAAACAATTTCGTCGTTTGACATATTACATTGGATTGAAACATTAAATGATCGTATGGATAATGATCGTATCGACGAAAGGATTGTGCCGTGATTTTTCCAGGATGACTATTGTTTGCGACCGCCCACGCAGCGAAACACGCCAAGAAAACAAAGACACCCATAACTCCATGCAGATTTGATATAGTAGGACTTTCGAATAACAACCAAGGATATAACTTTCCGAATACTATCGACCAACATCCACCAACAATAGTAAAATATGCCAATACCAACGCTCGGTCTGAAACGTGCCTTAAAATCTTCATAACCTTATCACCGAAAATTCGTCGTAGGCGTGACCAAGCTGCATTAGGCATCGTAACTTGAACAAATTGTGCAATTTCGCTATCATTTGGGTAAGATAATATACAATAATAAACGACGAAGCAACACACGAGAACGTAAGTAATCAACGCTGTAACAGCGAGGATGTTTAAAGCCATGATGGCAGCTTCCGTTGTTTGGAGATAGCTTCGAAGTCTCTCTGCTTCTAGCTCTACTTCTGCTAAGAGAGGAGACAAGAGAATACAAGTATGACTAGTACGTCGTAGAAATAGTTCGATTGATTTAAAAAATACAACGAAAAATGCCTAATATATTTGATTCGAGGATTAGGGTTAAAGCTGAAGAGGCATGTGCATAGTTTTTCGATTTTTTGTGATACAGTACTAGTATACCTACCAGGTATTCAGGAGTCAAAGACTACAGTATTAGTAAACCCTGCTTGTCAGTGACTTTGCATCAATTATTAACTGCTGTTGTTGATATGGTGCTGGTGCTACCTTTCCTGGTTGTTCTTGGGGCCAGGTAGGGTAATGCTTAATATATTATAGTCTATTGTTCTTGCAAGAAAATTTGGATTGATGAGAATATGAAAGTAGAAAATGCACAACAATTATGCTGCTTTTGATTTTGCTATCTAATTCAATTGCAGTATAAGGGAGTGGAATAGCATTTTTCATGTCCATCATCATATTCACTATGCTATTTTTAGGTCATAATTTGTCTTAATAGATACAAATAATATGTCAATACAAATAAACTGCAATAATAGAAATAGAAATAGAAATGTAAATATACATAGACAGAACATCAAGTTCAAAGCATTTCATATTGAAGTCTATATAATGCACAGTTATGATATTATTTCTAAGGTACACTTTCATTTATGCATTTTGTCATAGTTTTGTTTTTGTCATTCTGCACTCTTCGACTCTACAATAATATTGAGTGCTTGGAATAATGGAATTAACATCAATCATATCGATAACGTAACAAATTCGTGGTATATAGAACCGTCATCTAAAACCTCAACAACTCGTAATCCCTGTGTATTGGGTTCGGTCACTATTTCATCCTTGTCATTATCATTATCATTGTCATTTTCATTATTAATATTGCTATTTTTCGTATTTTTCTTCCCAGAACTTTCTAAAATTGCTGATAATGGACCAGTAATAATCATTTTCATCCCAAATGATGTTTCTGTAACAAGATTCTGATGGAAATGTCCTGCGAAGGATGCTGATACGTTGTATTTACGAAATAATTCAAATACGACTTTTCGGCGATGTTTTGGTATAATGAAATAACTATCGGGTATGATATTTGATTTCCATTCACATGATCCTGTCATAGTATCAACATCTTCTTCTTCATCGTACAAGTACCAAGGATGATGACCAAAAATTAATATAGTCGTTGATGGTTGTGACGATAATGATGATGATGATGATGATGATGATGACAATGGTTGTGATCGGACGTACTTTAATCGTTCCTCTAACCATCGTAGTTGATTCCGGTACATTTCTTCTGTAGATTTATCGTATGATGGATCACTAAATAACGTAGTATTAACAACGATGTTGTATACATTTGAAGAACTCCAAAATGCAAGATGATCATCACCAAATTCATTACGGAATAATTCAATCGCATCTTTTGTTGGACGATTACCAACATCATGATTACCACAAACACAAACTAGTGCAATATCATCATTTAATTCTGACCATATCATCTTAAAGTCATGTCGTTGTTGTTTTTGAATCTGATCACATTCCTCGTCGGTAAACTTCGTCTTGAATGATTTTTCCATATCGGTTAGATCTCCACACACACAACAAAATGATGGTAATGGATTCATCCTATTAATGTACTTTATTGCTTTTCGAGAATACTCGAGTTCCGTTTCCCATTCTTCGTTATCAGTAATCATACCGTATTGAGTATCAGCGCAAATAACAAATCTATTGTTGTTATTGCTATTCTGGTTCTGAATGATGTCGTCATCGTCTCCGCCTGCAGTAGGTTTTCGTTGTGGCAGTTTCGGATGAATCAACGTCCCACCGACTTGGCTTTGATCGTATCTTGGTACACGTAATTCTTTCATTGTTGATTTGATATCTGTAAGTTAAAGAGATTGAAAGAAATGATCCTTCGTAGGCCAAGAACGACCATTGTCGATGTCTCGAATGTTCTCAATAATTTATGCGTTGTGTGTTAAAGTGTGTTATTGTGTTATTATTTGATAATTTGATATTTGATACCGTACTATTGTACGTGAAGTTAAAAAAGATCCATTTTCTTCTACTCAAGTAGATTGGCTAGTAAAATTGAGTCCCAGTGATGAGTCACTAGTTCGGACTGGTACAAGTGAAAAGCTCAATCTTGTAGATCTAAGTGAACGCCGCTTGTAGCGTGTATTTGGACAAATAAAATAATACTGGAAATTTCAACGCTACTGTTCATAGCATAAAAGGAAGACAACAAACATTCATACAACAAAGTAATCACCATCAAGCAGCTTCAACCTTTAACCCCCCCCCCCCCCCCACACTGTCACGTGTCCTCACAAAAGAGCAAAGAAGCAACGATTGAAGAGCAAAGCAAGGCGTCTTGACCTGGCCGAAACTTGAAACAATATCGAGCTAACGAGTGAAAGGATCGTAGACCGCAGATCGTAGAAGTTGGGAGTACCGTGTTACTGTACCACGATGGATGCTGCCGCCGATGTGTACCTCTGGGTGAAATTGTTCGCGGCATTGCTTGTCATTGTCACAACATTGCACAGGTGGATTGCCGTACACACTGCTTCATGGTGTCTATCATTGAAACGAATTGAGGAAGTGGTTATAGATGATTGCGAGTTTGTGAAGCGACCAACTCTCCAGGGGATACTCTCTACTGCGCTTCAGGAGACTGGTTCCAAAACTGTGCTTTTATACGGTCAGAGAGGAAGTGGGAAAACATCGTTTATCCGTTATGCTTTGAAAGGACGAAGAGGCGTTTTATCCATTCAAATCACCAAAAAGACTCACGATGAAGCCTCAAAAGAGTTGATTGAGAAGATGTCTAGTCAGGTCGACTTGCTCGGAACCCAACAAGATCTGGTTTTCATGGAAGATGTGTTCGCGGCGTGCCGAGTTCCGCCTATCATTGTGGTTACGATGGACGCGAGATGCAAAGGGGAGGTCCTGGAGGCAGTGCTGATCTTGTGCAAATCATTTTCGTACGAAAATTCATTCAGGCGAGGGAAGCAACCGAGGTTTCTTGTTGATATTTCGTTTTCGCGGGCTGCTATTGATGCATCAAGCAATATTGAAGTTCTTCGGGTAGTTGGTATTCAAGTAGGGAATTTCCCCCGAGATGAGGCATTGCTTTACGCAACTGAACGGATGCCAGCATCTTTGAAGGACCGGCGACGCAGACATGAAATAGCGATGTCTGTTGTTGAAAAGTTTGACTGTAATGTGTATACACTACAAAGGGTATGCAAGGCTCTTCGGAATGGACATCCTACCGACGTTTCCACTGTTGCAGCTACGATTGAGCGCGAACTAAGAAAGGAGCAACAATGGGCTGCTCGAGGTTGGTATAGTTTCTGCTGTAGTTTGTCGGTGAAGTTTGGTACTCCTGTTTCCAACAAAAATCTAAAGCAAGTGGTCGAGCTCTTGCTTGAGGGCCCGCAGAATAAGCTTACAGTCATCGGTATACTCTCGCTGGGGTCAAATGATGTGATGCTAACTGAAAGAGAACTTGGGATCTTCAATGCCGACACTGGATTTCATCCTTTTAATATTGATCCATTTGAGAGCACACTTTCTTTGAGTGGAACTGCAATTACAGCCGTTCTCACCGGAAACCTTAACACATTGGGGGAACCGCCCAGTCCAACAAAGAAAACAACAACATAGATTGATATATATTATGACAGTGCCCAACAAATTATCTTGTTTATTTTATATTATTATCATTCACTGCATCAATGGTGGGATTTTTGGCCTTTCGAGGTACATTTTTGATACAGTTGCTTGATATGTCTTGATAAAATCCTTGATGCAGGAACCTCACCTTTGTGCTAATACGAACGGAAATCTACTGCAGGTCAAATGGACAGTGCAGTTCCTCTGGTCATAAAAGGTGCCACTGATAAACATATGAGAATCGTCCGAGCTGTACTAGTCAATAGCTAGCAACACATATGCAAGAATCAGACTACTGAATCAAGCTCTAAGACTGTGCGTTATGAAGTTAGCATGTTGGGCTAGAAGTTACTTTGGAGACACGGGAATTGGGTCGTCCTCTCCGTCAGCATACTTTGCAAGTGCAGGCGCGCACTATGACCCCAAGATAAGTTGTAAAGGATGGATGAACATCAGCGGTGTACAGTAGGTTGCGATGTTAGGGCTTCCCTCAAAAATTGTATTGATCAAGGGAAGACCAAATTCCAGAGTCTTGTGTGAGGCAGCAAACATTGCCGCTATCGTTTCCCTACGCGAAAAGTTAAACATGGACAGAGAAAATGTCTTGAAGAGAACACCCAAAGAAAGAAGATGCATCGCTGGGATCAATGTCAGCAAGGTCAATGCATGTCGCAGCTCTAAGCTAACCCCCGTAGAGAAAGCATTGCAGAAAGAGTTCCATACAATCCCTAGTAGTATAACCTGTGGGATAGCGTAGAAATGAAGTATTTGATAATTTGATATTTGAGCGATACCGTCTTGTACGTGAAGTTCAGAAAAAATCCATTTTCATCTGCCTACTCGAGACGCTTCTACAGCGAGCGATCTTTACGCAACAATCATAGACGCGATAACCAAAAGTGCCCCTATTCGAGTGCAATTCTGGCTATCATGTAATATTCAATATATAGACTAGGACCTAGACTAATTCAATATATATATATATATATATATACAAAATAACGTAAATAGTAAAATACACATGCATCATAATAATAACAATAATAGAACAGCATATAGTGATGGTTCTCGTAACTCTTACAATATTTAAATTTTAGAACCAAAAGCTATCTTACAAGATACAGGAAAATCTGCAACATCAAACGACGAATTGATAATTGCGTGCGACTAAGTGTGATATACCTATATACATTAGAGATAACACAAGCATCAGTCTGTCACGTCAACATCCATACATTATTATAATAGTTTTCTTGACTTTTTACATCGTCGTCGTCTTCTTCCACTTCCATTTCCTTCTCAAGGATTAACGGGATCAAATCGAATCTTTGGAATCGGAAAAGGTGTTTGCAATAGCTTCACGACGCGTTCCGTTTTTGGTTGATCGGGTGGGTCCAAAACCAGTTCATAATCAAGGATTATTCGTATCAAAAAGGCATAGATCTCGTTTTGAGCGACCCTGTTTTATTCAATAATCCAAGCCGTAGCAAAGAGAACGCGAAAGAAGAAAAGAAATGAGTTTAATGCGAGTGTGCGTGTTTAGCGAGAATCTATTAAGTATTATCATTGCAGCTTCATTGGAAAAAAACGTCAACGTACCTCGCTCCGACACACATCCTTGGTCCGACACTAAAAGGAGATGACAACAAAAGACTCGACAAGATCGGTGCCGGTGCTATAATAATACCAGTATTCATAGTAACAGCAGAGGAAGAACTCTCATGTTCGACAGTAGCTAATTCGTCTCCAAAATCAAAATCAATTGATGCAAGGTCAACTTCCAATGGTGTCCTGGGATCCAAATCCATCGATTTATCGGACTTTGCATTTGCAAGGACATGTTCAGCTGCTAACCAGCGTTCGGGCAAAAATTCATCAGGATCGCCTCCTAACAATACTGGATCATAAGAATACACTTCCTGGGTAAAAATGATGAGAGTATTTTTCTTAACGACGTAATCTTCCTGTTTTTTGTCGTTGTCCCCGTTCGGGTTCGTGGATGGTACCGTCACATCGAAAGGAAGACGACGCATATTTCCCCCCGCTGATGGGCTGAAGCGTTGAACTTCTCTCAGAAATGCCTTTAGATAAGGAAGATTCGGCAGATCCTCCGTCCTTGAAAAGTCTCCATCCATCGTTTCTTCCAATTCTCGACGCAATCTACGTTGGATTCGTGGTCGTCTAGCAAGTTGGATCATCGTCCATACTAACGAATTGCTCGTTGTGTCAACACCCGCTTGCAATAAAGTTAACAGATTGACCAAACGTTCCTGTCGATCCATCGTCAATGTATCATCTCCGTCAACTTGCGTTTTGAGTCTATTGACGAAGGCACGGGGACTATCATCAACTTCAGCTTCTATAATCCATTTCATTCCAATATCCCATACAATGTCCATGTTCTTTTCAAACTTATTCCAATTAGATGAAAAGGTTCGTAACAAAGTCAGATTTTCTATCGGTGGTTTCATCAATAACGCAACAGTTCCGCTTTTAGTATTCTCATTTTTATTTAATGTGCACGCACTACCAGCATAATCCTTAAGTAAATATATCTTGGGCATAATAAAGTAAAAGCAAGAGGAACTAAAACACTTCAATATTGTTACTTCTTCTGAAGTATGTACATCCCTAAATTTAAGGAAAATGGAAACTTTTGATGAGTACAGTACTAGTTATCGCCAACTGTGTTTTGACAGCATAATGTGATCTTTAAAGTTATGCAATAGGTCAATTTTATGGAAATGATAGTTACTACTGGTCCCATGGTTATGATTGTGCTGGGAAACATGGCATGATAGCAAAACATGATAGCAAATCATTCAAAGTTGAATGGCAAGAAGCAAGCCATCAAGAAGCTGCAACAGGTGATAGTCCAATGAATGGGAGGTTCCACCAAAGATAAAGGACTATTCTGAATGGAAAGAATGGTGGTGTTGGGAGCTGAGCGGCAAGCAAATAATACTGGAAAGAAAGACACAGAAACAGTAACTAGTAAGTTAGTATCTTAAGAACTTGTAATAGATACAGATACAATTTATCTCAAAATCCGGGTATAAATAATATAGCATTTAGTACCACCACATTAGTAGCAACATGTGATGATACATTCAACAGCCACATACATGAGACACACCTTGTACAATCACAACCCACAAAAGCACACTGCACTACCAGTCCAAAAAGCAATTCAAAACAAACACCAAACTTGAAAGACTTACAAAATATATAGAAGACAACCGTATCATTATATTCTAAGACCAGAGATAGATATAGTATGTGTACCGTAAACTTTGCCTCTATATAAGCACGTAGCAATTAAGCATCAACAACTTATACGAATTAGGACTGGAGCATTTCAGATTAAATAAGCTTCCTCAATAAACTACTTATCTATATCAATGCATTCATCACTGTTCTGTATGAGTAATGTAGAAAAAATCTCAACATAATATTCGGTTTAAACACGCACCTATTGAATGTGGGTGGGATTAGTCTTTTTGATTCTGTAGATAGTATTATGAAAAGTGAACATCATCTTTGTCTAGATACAAAGGCTCGAATGAAATATTAACTTGTACCAAGTGCTTAGGCAAAGAGAAATGATCAGTGATTCTTGTAGTTATATATTATGTATTGTGACAATTTCTATTTGAAATGTATGCATTGAACATTATGATTACAACTTTTTCTTTTTCCACCGTGTCCTCCCTAGTTGTTTTTGCCTTCGTGTATGTACATGTATCAATTACTTCTTCCAATTTCTTACTTCATATCGACGAGCCGCTAAAGCCTAGTCGATTAGTCATTTTGTGCCATTTTTTGATAAGCGTATCGAGGATCTTCATCAGATACCATCCGATAAGCGTTCTTCGAACAGTTCATCTTTAAATAGAGGCTGTGTATCAGATTATTAGATCGGTGCCGACGACACCAACTTGCGTATCTTTAATGATAGTCGTTCCAAATCATCATCTCCCGT
Source organism: Fragilariopsis cylindrus CCMP1102 (assembly GCA_900095095.1). Taxonomy (NCBI): domain Eukaryota; phylum Bacillariophyta; class Bacillariophyceae; order Bacillariales; family Bacillariaceae; genus Fragilariopsis; species Fragilariopsis cylindrus. The sequence goes on from FMBT01000388.1 coordinate 20,172, forward strand.
GCTGCTGCTACATAATACCTCTTCTTCTTCATTTTTTGTATTAGATTTGTCGTCATCATCAGTTACGGGCTTCGTGCATTCCTCCTTAGACGGTATACCAGACGTGTCCTTCTCGGTAATATCCGACTGGTTGTTCTTTTCTCTGATGCCCGTTCGTTCGTCTTTGTTGTTGTTGTTGTCTAGTTTTACGACATTATCCTTCTTCTGCTTCTTATTTGAATTACTAATATTATTGTTATTACTTGTAGGAAGATCGAGGTTGGCATGCAAATGCCGTGATCGAAAGTTTTGCTTAGTGACAGGTTTTTTGCAGAAAAAGCAATATCGGAACTTCACCCCAGCTGCTCGGCAGACAGAATGCGAACATAATAGATGTTGTCCGTGTCTAGCCGTTTCGGGAACATCGAAAAAGGCAGTCTGTGTAATTATTATATAGAAAGTTTAATCGTCATTGTAATTGTATCGTTAGTTACACAAAAATTATGATGATCATCATATAAAGCAGGGGAACGAAAGAAATGAAGCATATCATATTATACTTACCGATGAGTTGTGATCAGCCTTCATCCCTCTTGCACCACAGGGAAGACGTGTCGTTCGTGGAAGCTGAGATTGTGCAGCTTCGAGAAACGCAACTTGTGCCTGCTTGGCTAAGACCATATCGGCAAAGGTTTTCGATGTAACATGTGGGGAAGTAATACAATGATTCTGCTGCATAGAATGATGCGAGTTTAATCCTCCATTATTAGAAAAAGATAGGTTGTTGTTAATGCCGATGCTGGAATCTCCTTGTAGTGAATGATGAGGGTTATACCGTTGTTGAGAACCTAAGAGAAGATCTTGTTGTTCGTTTGAGTACAACGAACCGACACCGTTGGTACTACCGGTATTATTGTACGCTCCTTCCATCCAGGCATTCGAACCAACTCCAACTCCAACTCCAACTCCTACTCCTACTAAACGTGAATCCATTTCACCACTATTACTGGAGAAACCACGAGCAGAAGACAAATCAGAATTGCCAAATTGTTGCTGCTGCTGCTGCTGCTGCTGCTGCTGCTGCTGTTGTCGTTCCTTCAGTAAGGCAAGCATACGGTTTTGATTTTCCTGTTGTTGCTGATGAGTAAAAAGGCCTCCTGCTCCGATTTGACCGCCGGACGAGAAAGAACCACATTGAAAGCCATCGGCACCACTGCCACCACCACTCATACTTAAACCGGAAGAGTTGAGATCGTTGTTTCCAGAGGAGGTGTTGTATGCACTACTACTTGTTGTATTCCGAATTGCATTCGTATTGCCATTTGGGAACTGATGCAGTTGTTGTAGTTGCTGTTGTGTTACATGTTGCTGTTGTGTTACATGTTGCTGTTGTTCCTGCATCAACCTTTCGAGATAGGATCCGCTGGTATCGTAAGTCTGATTCATAATAGTCATATCTTTCCGTTTGTTGGAGGTGAAAAAATGGGACGAAAAAGATATCTGTGTAACGTTAATAATGATGTATGGGGATGGGATATAATACCGGTAGGAACAATTTCGAACTTGTTTAGTGATGATGCGGTGATAATCTCGAGGATAAGAAAGTGAGGAAATCATGACATACATAACACAGTACGCGTTGTTCTTGGGGAGATTGTCATGGGGAGATTGTCAGGAGTAAAATAGTAACACTATCAGACGGTGAAAGAACAAAGACGGTCGAAAAAGAAAAACAGGACCTCTTATTTACTTAATTCAAGGCTCTTCTCTAAGTATTACAATGAGTCGAGTCAATGGAACAATAAGAGGGCAACTGTGAAAATGGCGAACCCATATCAACAGAGAATTAAGTACTGTACTTCAGTAGAATAACGATCACAATGATACTCGAAGTACTGATTGTTGAAGTGTGCGACTTATAACTTTGAATGGATAATATTATAATAATAATGAGAGTTACATAATAGTTGATAAAGTTTTGATTCATTAAGTAAAATGTTACAGATCTTTGTGATACAGTCTACTCGCGATAAGAAATTCACATTTAACAAATACACTCTGTAGTATGTCTGACTTAAAAATACATAAAGTCCGCGCTTTACAAAAAAGAAAAAAATCGGGTCTTGGTCGAAAAACTCTAAATTGATTAATGTTCATGCCTCCTAAACTTTTCATACAGTATTGTACTCTTCATACCTTATCTCCCTACCTTCTTACATACTTCTTCATGCTACAAGCTTACCTTCCTACAGTACGCACCAGCTACATACAGCAGGAGTACCGATTTCTGTTACAGTAGTCTTGTTTTAGATCCATCTACAGTAGCCATCCTCGATCTCTGATCTCCTCGGTCCACAGATGCAATAATTCTCTCGATTCTCAATTTAACATCATACACTGTAATCAGGGATCTATATATTGCATTCTCAAATTTTCATCTGGTTCCATAACAGAAGAGATGGGCTACTCCAGATGACGTCTAGGCAAATTTTTATTCGGATTTTCCGTCTTATATTCCTTTGTAGCTACTACTTGTACTGGCAGGATGGCGATTGTTACTGTTACAACTACTTTGCGACAGCATTAACTGATACTGTGTTGATCACCGGCAGCACAGATGGAATTGGTGTCACAACGGCAAGAAATGTTCTTTATAAGCACAATGTTCTCATTCATGGTCGAGACGAAGATCGGATCCGAATCGCAGCGGACTCATTGAGGAACAACAACAACAACAGCAGCAGCAGCAGCAGACAACATACGAAGTATGAAGAAGGGGAGCGTCACATCGACTACGACAACGCTACGGAGAAGAATCTTGTCGTCCCCCTTCCAGCAGCAGATCTTCAACAATAAAAGGATGCTATGATTTAGCGAGAGAAGTCAAGGAATGTTGCAATTCTTCTACCGGTGATGGTATGAATTTAAAGATTCTGTAAATAACGCCGGAATATATTCGAATAGATTGATTCGTACCCCGGACGGATTGGAATCGACTTTTGCGGTTAATGTGTTAGCACCTTTTATTCTATCATCAATGTTACTATCAACGTTACTCGCTAACGGAGCAATGATAAAAATAGCAATAATAATAATAATAACAGAAGTAGAATCGTTATCGCATCTTCCGTATCACAGAGTTGGAAACTTCCGAAGGACTATTGGGACGATCCTCAATGTGTACAGCGATTATATTCTGCACACGGTGCGTATTCAGAATCGAAACTGTTAGTCGCTATGTTAACAATGGAGATGGCTCACCGACTCAATAAACTTACATCCATCGTTACATGTAACTGTTTGGATCCAGGTACAGTCAACACGAAAATGTTAATTGATGGGTGGGGACCAATAGGAATCGGCGTAAATGATGCCTTAGACGAAAGCTGGTGCTGTCAAAGCTCAGAACTAGAGGGTATATCTGGACAATACTTTGTAAGTCGAACGTCTCGTAAAGCCTCGAGTGATGCATACGATACCATCCAGCGAGACAAATTATGGCGGACCTTATCCGAATTAGCACCAAAGGCCGCCGCAGAATGGGACCGAGCCGTCAGTATGTATTCGAGTGAAGCTTGACTAAGCAATACCTAGGTGGAATATGGGCGGTATTGAGTATATATATATATATATATATATATATACGTATCGACGCAGAGTTGTGATATGATGACGATACAACCATTCTAGTACTGGTACAGCATGTGCTTATTACTCTACTCTATACTTTGTTATTGAAGTTGGGGAAACAATAACCTCTTGCAAATTACAATTCTAATAATGAGTATACTGTACGACTTCAAAAAAACTATGATTGAATTAATTGTTTTGCTCTGGAATTTTTTGGTGAGGGATCACGTACAAAAGTAGGTTGACTATATGTATACATACGTTGCTTTTGATTAGGGTACAGAAAAATAAAAAAATATGTAATATGTACTAATAAGTTATTATAAACTTGTATGGGAGATTATGATCATATATGTATGTGTTATTTCAACAGTTTTAGAATTAATAGTTGATCTTTCACCGAAACATTACCATTAGATATCATGTTTGTTTGTCCAACCAGCCATCAGTTATCAACCCGATTATTCACAACGAAAGCCTACGCATGCGAGCTTTGCTGGTCGTCGGATATACCGTGAAACATAAGGAAGTGTTTCTACTGAGAAAAAGACTGGATCAACAAGTGCATTTGTAGGAGGACTTGTAGGGGGAGGGGGAACGAAAATTGGCGCATTTGTTGGAGCGACCGGTGCAGCAACCGGTGCAGTTGGATCGATCGGTGTTACTGGAGCAGCGTCAGGAGAATCGGTTTCATCGGGTAAAACAGTAGAATTTTGGAGCTCTCTTCTATCCTCAATATCAAGATCAAAGTCAAAATAATTAGTATCAAAGTCAAAATCATTGTAGTCATTACTATCTTCTTGAATATCATCACCACGATCACCCCCTCCACCACGAAGCAACGTTCTTTCTTCGCTACGAGTAGTTAACGTCGACGTCGACGTTGATGTCGTCGTTGTTGTCACAACGGCGAACACCGCAAAGATTAAAATGCTATTTCTGTTGTATCTTGATGTCATGGTACATTAGGTTGTATCGAAGGTCGTGTTCTGTCTACTGTCTTTATGCTTATGATACTATTGAGTTAATACCACGATTACAATGTACTACATTATTGCTTCCGAATGTTGTTGAAATATCTGTTTTCGTAATTCGCAGTTTTAAAAGATCTTTCTTTTATGATGAGTAACTTTATTTTGATTAATTATTCTATGGATCAGATTTTTTTTTAAATTGTTGCACGCGCAAACTCAATAAATCCGGCGTTCTGAACGGAATTTGTTAAACAAAAAAAAGGAAAATAATGAGACTTCGCTAAACTTGAGTCTATGTATATTCTTTCTTACTTTAGTTCACGAAGAATTCAATTTAGAGGCTACAGAAGTTCAAAGTGAAGACAGGAGCTATCAATTAATTATTCCACGAAAAAAATAATTTCAACTTTCAAATACCTGCGCCCAGAGATGAGAGAGCAGGCGGAAAAAATGTTCCATTTCCATGTATTGAACAACACAGCAACGCAACAATATACTACCCACACTGCACCATGGCTTTAAACGAAACAAGACAATAGGTATTAATAGACAGAATAAGAACGCGATATACAATGATGGTACCACCGCCTCGTCCAGCATCTGTTATTTCTAATGATATATCTGGTCGCAACCGACGACGGACGACGAAACAGAAAATCGGTTGCTTTTATTTTTCGTCAGCACAGTCGAAGATCATTTTTTGGGGAGCTTGTTTGATTATAGCATGCTGTACAATAGAACAAATATTCGTTTCCATTAATATTGTCCACCGTAACATTGACACTACTAATGGTGGTACTCCTACTCCTGCCGATGCTGCCACCAATGATTATTCGGAAGAAGCATTGATTCGACGACGATGGAATTATCTTCCACCTCATATACGAGTACCTCGCAATAAGACTCAACAATGCGCCAACGCATTATTAGATCGGTCCACACATCGTCTCGTACCAACGAAAAACAAAAAATGTCCATCTACCATGGATCTTTCCAAAACAAAAAAGATGATTCAAAGAAGAGAAAGAGAACCTGGACCACTCCTAACTTTTCTATTGATTTATTATAATGACGATCAAAATTTTGCACATCAATTAGATTCATGGATGAAATTTTCATATGAAGCCTTGTCTCGAATACGTTTTATAGTTGTGGATGATGGCAGTGATATTGGTCACCGTGCTGTTGAGATGCTCGGTTCGAATTTAGCAAACTCTACGACTAGCAGTAGCAGTAGCAGTAGCAATAGCAGCATTAATAATGGTAGAAGTTTATTATCATTGGATATTCGTGTCTACGAAATAGATCAAGATATTGACTGGAACATAGGCGGTGGACGCAATCTGGGGTTTTGGATTGCCTCTCAAGGGGCTTCTATTGATACTGATACCGATACTGACAATTATTCTTCATCGTCGTGGGTATTTATGAATGATGCCGATATTTTAATCCCACCTGAAACAATGGACTTCGTGTTGGGGTTGACAGAAGAGTTGAGCAATGACAACATTGATGCTAATGTCGACGTTCATGACGGCAACGATGGATTCGAATTAAACACAGCAAATGAGCAATATCATTCTTCCGAAAAAAGAAACACCACTACAACTAACAAGAATAATAATGTCTTTGGATTTTTTCAACGAATTGGCAAAAAAGGAAATCTGAAAAAGAAGTCCCCACATCCAGCAGTGATGTTGTCTACGATTGATTCGTATTGGACAGCGGGTGGTTGCGATGAAGATTTTGTGGGAAATTATGGATATACCGATCCTCATTTTTTTATAGGGTCGAAAAGCATCATTCGTTGAAGGTTATTAATACCCACGAAAGAATGGATTTGTTATCGATCCCACCCTTGATCGAAATGTCGAATAAACACAAAATATTCAGGTCGTGCCCGGAATCTATATATTGTAAACCTAAACAAATACATTCCGTTCGATCCAAACTGAATAACAACGACAGCAACAATGAAAATAGCAAGGATAACGATGACGGGGAGAAGAAGAATAAACTCTCCTTATCGAAAGACACAACGACTAACAAGGAGCTATATGTTCAGAAGAAAATATCTGGGAATTGGTCGATTGATTATTTAAGGTTCACCTGGAGACGTGTATGGTAAAGTGGCTATAGTGTGATAGTATTCATGTACATTTACTTTGCTGTTAAAAAATCTATCGGAGACAACCAACAATCCGGTCAGCAACGTCGGTAAAACTAAACTTATACAGTAGTTTATTGCTTAAGTGGATTATTTTGTTAATTCTCCAATAACGAATGAATTATTGCTTGCTCGCGATATATAAAGTAAAGTACAATATAAATGTACCGTTCATTGTTTAATAAAAGACAAGAATGATGATTCCGATTCGTCAAATTCAGTTCCAATTATCGACGATTGTTATTGTTATTGCCGATGTTGTTGTTGTTGTTGTGGATGTTGCCACGGAGAAGTGGATCCTCTTATTCGACTTTTTATTCGACCAAATAATTTACTATTGTCGTCGTCGTCGTCTTGCTCCTGCTTCAAGTCACTAAAGATATAATTTCGTTCTCGCAATAGCTGTCGTCTACCTCCATCTTGATTGTAATCATCGTTATAATTGTAATACATGTTGTTGTTGTTGGAATTATAATCATTGTAATTCCCGTTGTTGTTGTTGTTGTTATCATACTGATATGTGCTGTAATCATCAACGTAGTCGTCATTGACATTTTGAACATAATCGTCATTAACATACGATGCGTCGTCATCTCCATCATCATTATTGTTGACGTCATTGTCATCGTCGTTATTATTATTATATTGTATTCGTATTCAACGTACACATCATCATCAGTTACGACGTTACTTCCAGTTGCAACACTACCGGTACTACTAGTGCTAGTGTTATTGCTGGAAAAATATTGATCAGCAGCGGATGATGATGTGGTACCATTTGATCCTCCCGACGATCGATGAGCATCGGCTATTTTCATTGATGTTGTTACTAATAGATATATCAATAGAAAAAGCATTGCAGCGATTAATGATAGTTCCACCATCTGTCGTACGTGCTTCGGTATAAATCCACAAACGGGACATGCAGCTCCATACGACGAATCGGGTGGTGTCCATTCTGAATCTTCAAAATCAGCTATTGAATCTTGATTCGATTTTGTCCTCAAAATTGGAATATCAGCTGCTGCAGCAGATGATGATGATGATGATGTGTCGTGGTGGGGATTCTTATTTATATTTTTATCTATATTGTTGTTACGATTCTGATCCTGATCCTGATTCTTGTTGTTATTATCATCGGTATTGTCATTGTCCGTTACATTTATGGCCGAAGGATTTGAACCACGTTTGTTGTTGCTGTTGTTTTTTCGAAATGGACGAAAATGACGACTATTATTCGATGTCACGGAACTCGGCGATACTACCGTTGAAGATTCCCCCGATGCTTTCATTACACCTCCGTAATATCGATTCGATATCGGGCTCTTGGCATCATTATTACTGCTACTGTTACCAAACCAGGGCATCCCCAATTTCCATGACGAGTGTGGTTGGGAAGTACTATTTTCACCAACCGATTCAATATCAAAGGAATGAACCTGATTGGAACGGATTGATGAGCCCATGAAAGATCCTGGAGATTGAGGCATTGTTAACGTTGCCGTGTAGTCGTCGTGTTCTTCTTCACAGCCTGGTGGACCTTCTGATAGCATACTAATAGCATTATTGATGGTGCCGTTAGTCATAATACTCGTACCTACTGTATCGACTGTATGATGTAGCTACAGTAGGTCTAATCTGAACTTTCGTCTCTCTCTCCTTCAGCATTCGTTTACAAACTAACAAGCACTAATCAAACGCCCGTTAAGCGAAATGAAATAATCATTAAAAGCCAACACGCCGATCGCCGATGAATGAGTCCAAAAATGAGACACCCTAGGTCGTGTATTTAAGGAAGAAGTACTTTTGAACACATACAACGCATACCGTACACTTGTGATCACAAAATATACGACTTCTCCGTTTTTTATTTTTTGTGTATCATAATCATCGCTTCACTCTCGCGCCGGTCGAGTCGACCAAAAGAAAAAAACGACTTTTTATAATATTATACCTTGATGTTTAAATGTGACGGAAGTTGATTATTCAAGAATGTTGTTGTTGTGTTCTTTTAATGTACTACTATAACTAGTGTATTCAGCATGTCATTTGATTCAATCGTTAATATTTTATTTTATTCCATTCAATTATTTTATGATATGATTTGTAGAAAGATTATTTGGCCATTCAGCAGATAGGGGCTACTCGCTGCCCATACTGTTTTTATTGCGGATGGAAGCCAACAAAACTACTATATAATAACCAACAAAATGCCGATGTGGATTAATAAGCAGCATCAATGTACCTATTTTCAACTATAAGCAACATACTGTACCGATATATTCTTTCTTTCAATTCCGCTAAAGTATTCATTGTCGGACATTATTTGGTTACTCTTCGTGAGAAACTGTTTTTTCTGCTTCACCATTTTGAACAAAATTATTAATCAACATGGAAAGAGTAGGGAGAAATACGATTCATAGTTGCCACTGTTGTTGCAGCTCATCATTATAATTCTTTAATCTTTCGGTCCCTCATGATCGTCGTCATAACGACCACCGTCTGTCGCCACCACTGTTTCCCCACCCACTTGAGCCATAACAACCTCCATAGGTTTCAGTTTAGGAGGTGGTGGATGGCGGTATCCGAATGCTTCCATTAGTTCTGGATCAAAATGACGCCGTGCTGCAATCAAGTCATCTTTTGTCATCGAATCGGTGCGGTGTTCGCCACTACCGTATTTAATCAAAGCACCAACTAGATTCGTTCGTTCTTTCATGGACCCATGAGCCGTTTTGCCCTTCTTTGCGCTCTCAGCAACATGCGTAAAATCTCCTGACCGACCATTATCTTTTCTGGGAATTCCTCCACCGCATTTACATACTGCACGCGTCACGTCCTTGCCAAAGAATAATAAATCTTCGAATCGTACCATCAATCGCGGAAAATCAGCTTTCAAATAATCATTGTACCATTCGCTGTACCAATGACCAAACGATGAATGATTAAGAGAAAGTTCTTTGCTATAATTAATCTTGATCGGAACAAGTTTCTCCACGTCCTTATCTTCTCTGAAGTGATGATTATACATCTTTTGCAGCATTGGTGATTTTTTGATATCCTCTTTCGTGGCTATCATATTTGGACAATGCGTCTTGTCGTGAGGCCAGTTAGCTGCGTATTTGTGTCTACACATGGACTGCATCCAAGAATAAGGATCGCGAATGGCAACTAAAGGAAGAGTGTGTTCCTTTGGAACGTCTTTATCAGTATGTGTTGTATGGTTTGAGCTACGATATCTTGCCATCATATGCTTTCCCCAAGGCACCTGCCAACGTACACCTCTCGATTCAATTCCATATACTTCCATGCGTTCGGTAATTTCGCAATTGAATTTCATTAAATCTGCTATCAGATTCGTTCCTGTATTGAAAGTGCCTGCAATGCCGAAATATCGAGTTGTCGGTTCGACCAAGTCGCGGAATTCTTCACATCGTTCTAAGCCACGAATGATAGGTTTTGAACCGTAATTATTTTTGATTTGCGTCCATGTCGGTAACAAATCGATAGTTTCTTGATCTAAATCGTCTTCGTCGTCGATATGTAACCCAGCTTGCGTTAATATTTCTAGTATCGGGCCCCTGTCATCCACATTCTTTAGGCCTCGATCTTTGGCTATTTTTATAAGTTGCAATTGGTTAGCCGTCAGTATTGTACGGGTGCTTGTAGCGTTGTTGTGAAAATTATCTTTGTTGATCACGTCGACGTTAGCACTTGGGGCGTCTTTCTCATCTTCATTCTTGGAAATAAGACGATGCCTGTCAATCATCATATTGTGCGGACTATGATGATCCCGACCGGGAATGATACCCATGGTTCCATCAAAAGATAATTGGTTTGAAAGCTTATACAGAAAAATAAGGTCAGCCACGACGAACGATGTCACCACGAAGCCAACCAATTTCGTCGGTCGTCGCATGGTTATCAATTATTGTCTGGTTACAACAAAAAGCAATTGCTCTATTTTGCAGGTACAATGTACAGTGGTGCTCAAGTCATAAGTTTTAGTACTACGATGTGGATATGAGAATGTAAGAATCTCACAAGAACTTCATTACGGATTACGGTGTATTATTAAATTTTTAAAATACAAGACGACGCGACAGGTGCGCGGTGCGCGAACATCCAACACATATGAATCATAGGTATAGAAAGTATGTATATAGGGTCTATCATATGAAATGAGGGCTAGAGTACTAGCTAGCTATTACTAGTACTGTTTTACATACTGTTATAGCATTGACAGAATTTTTTCTCCCCAATCATAAGCTAAGTTACTGTATATTTATTAAGTGGAAGAAAATCTTAAGTTTCAGGAAAAAAACCTATGGAATTACCTTAATATTTTTGAATGATGAAATAATATAATAATATGTATGCGTGTAAGGTGTAACGTTGTGTAGAATTAGATTTTAAATATTTATTTGCAATTGATGATACTTGTTGTACTTCCTGGAAACATTTCAAGTCTTTTTTGAGAATTAATTAACAAGTGCGGAAAATCATAGCATTCTCTAGATCATGCCAATCTTTCAACCGCTGTTGAGCATCTCCAGGGAGATTACAATAATAAAAACCTTTCATTCTAGTAGTGATGGATGCACCGCACGCTACCTATTCCAGCGCCTTTCTTTTCCGACCTCCAGAAAAAGTAGATATTCAGATATCATTTGTGAACCTTCAAGCCTCCAGAACCGAAGATGTTGTGTATACTAATTAATGTTAATATCGGTATCAGTATCAGTAACAAATTAATATTCATCCTTTTCATCATCCAATTCATGGGCAGAAACTCCTCTTCTTACAGCATTCGCTACCTTTGACCTTGCAGATGAATCGGCATATTTTCCTATATGTTCTAAATACCTATCTTTGTCAGGTAGCGTACGTTTGACCGCATCTAATTCCATAACATAATCGTACCAATCAAAATATGGTTGTAACTGTGGGTATAGGTCTGGTGTGATGACGTATTGTGCACCACGATAATGTTCGAACACATAATAACGGTATGCCCACGGAACTAATGCTAAATCAACATTAGAAAGTTGTCCATCAGCAAGAAACAATGGTCCTGATGTTTTCTTTAGCTCTGTAGAGAAAGCTTCTAATCCTTTAATTAAGCTTTGGAAATGTTCCATCCGTTCGTCGTCCTCTGTTCGTACCAAAACACCATAATAGGGTGAACATAATTCACGATTGACTTTGTCTGCCCAAACACGACATCTAGCAGATTCGTATGGATCATCGGATACCAAACGTTCAATCCCCGATGCACCACTTATTTCATCAATAAAGTCAATAGTAACTAACGATTCAAACACTGGTTTAGTTTCATCACCTTTTCCTGTGTTAGGATCAATGGGTATCAATGTGGGTACTAATCCACTTGGATTTGTTCTTTTTAATTCCTCTGCCTTCCAATGATACCACCATTCCTTTCCTGTACCAGTAACATTATTATCATCCGGTCGTTGTTCCCATCCCAATGCCTCGATCCATTCATACTCAACTTTATCGGCATGATGTTCTAATGCTAACGTAGCACGATGTGCGAAAGGACAAAACCAAGCAGTTAAATAACGGAATGCTGGTTTTGGTGACGACGACGATGTCGTTGTTGTTGTTGTATTAGCAGTAGAGGTCGAAAATGATTTTGCTTTCATAGCATTTTTCATCTTCGGCACCACCGACGATACGACGAATTTTCTTGTTGAAGCCATCATCTTATTGTTGTTGTTGGATCAGAATAATAATTAGTAGTAGTAGTAATAATAATAGCAATAACGATTTACACAAAAACGGCGTATTGAGTATGTGTCTGATTGGATACACAGTACTGTAGTCGAAATAGTATTGAGTAGTAGCCGTGGTGTTTGTTACAGGATGTAGCTAGTGGGACGAGATACAGTATTTGATGAAAGAAGTGTATCGGAATGATAATAATAGTAACGTTACAGTATGTCGTTACTATGACGTTGTTATGTTCAATTGTAACCGATGAACGATGATGAACGATTGAAAACAAAGTACAGAGTTTAAAGTTGTAAATGAAATAAAAAATAGTGGTGGGAGCTGAGGGAATTTAGCCGAGTGAGTGAGTCGTGCTGTTCGTGTCATGAATGAAGCACGATTATTACTAGCGCGACAAACTTGCTACTACTTCAGTGTATGTGTATGTGTAGTCGCGACGAAACATAAAAGAATACCGGTACTGTAACAGAAAATGAAGACAATGACAACAGATTTAAAGATCGAACACGTACACTTTTATTTCTTTTAATAATAGTAAGACAACATAACGACGAATATTAAATATAATTGAATAGTTCACTTCCCTTTTGAATTTATATATTATCGAACTTACGCTGGCTAGGCCTTAGCATAAGCCAAAAATGGAAAGAGTCCGATGTGTCGGTAACGATCATCCTCTTCGTTCGACATCAACATCGACATCGACAACACAATCATCATCTTCCATCGCCGGTCGTGCTGCTACTACGAATGTTAGTAGTAGCAGCAGTAGTAATGTTAGTCACAGTCATAGCCACAACCTCAAACTCAAAGAAGAAGAAGAAGAAGAAGAAGAAGAAGACGAGGATAATTATATATATAGAACTCCATCACGTCTTTCAGATGCGGCATCTTTAATCCAACGTGCTGCTAAAACAGCATTGTTAGATGAGGCAACACCGACGTCACCCTATGAATACACACCAGCAGCATCATCATCATCATCATCACACATAATAATGAATAATATGAGAAGTTTAGAAATTCCATCCTTGCCAGCAATTCCTGACGAACAAGATCGGAAACGATTTATTGGATGTTTAGCTGCCGTATTATCTTCGATGTACGACTATGAAAGTTATGAATTATCATCACCATCCAGAATAGAAAATGAAACGACAAATTCAAATACAAATCCAGATACAAATTATGATAGTAATAATAATAATAATACCAACGAAGTTCTTAACAATAACGATGTTTCGGGATTTTTTGATTTTTACGAATCCGATGATGATGACGATGATGACGACGATGATGATGATCATGACGACGAATCAATCGATGTTTTACTATCACAACGAAACAATAATAACAACAACAACAACAACAACAATAGAAGAATTCGTACCGAAGATAATAATAATAATATTAATAATAGGTCATTGCTGTCAAAAGCATCATCGACTGATACAACAGATAATTTTTACAGTCGTAGATGTCAAAGCTTTGAAAGCATGGGGGGATCTACTACGACTGCTACAACAATAATGACGGGAAAAGAATCAACAACAATAGCACCGTCGTCAACGAGAACGACAAGGTCAACGAATAGTAATATCTATAATAATCGGAATAGCAACATCAGTAACAACAACAGTAACAACAACAGCAACTCCAAAAGGACAATACCACAACATAAGTTAAAACCTATGACATCCTTCCGACGACAGGCTGCGAACGTTCAACAAATGGAACGCAACAATAATAACAATAACAATAACAATAACAATAGCAAAAATGGCAACAACCATGGCAATCAGAAAACGAAATTGTCGCGACAAAGATATTTAAGTCGTCGGTATGAATTGTATAGTTCATTATTGTTAGAGTCATCGGAACTGTTGTTGTTAGAAAAATCAACTTCACGAGCCTTTTTACCCATGTTGTCGAGAGTTTTAGTTCCACAGATTCACAAAACCGCTAACAAGACAACGACGACGACTACGACGAAGCAGCAGCAGCAGCAGCAGCACTATCATGATACTTATAGTAATTTACAACAGAAACGAATACCAACGAATGATGAGAAAAAAAACGACGTTGATGAGGAACCGTCAACCGATGTCGTGCGATTGCCGGACGCGCATCTGTTAGACAACGAAGATGAATTATCACCGTTCTTGGATTCGTTGACACCGGGTGCCGGATTTCGTTGTGTTTCGTTGCTGCTGCTTCAACACTTATTGACAAGTGAGAACGGGTACGACGCGAGAATACGTCACGCAATGAAAAAATTAAGTGTTTTGGTGTTACGACATGATATGGAAGATGATCCCGTCGAACGAAAATTGTTCCGTAGACGAAGACAGCAAAAACAACAACAACAACAGTATGATAATAGGGGGACATCAAAAAGATTTGCTGAGGACGGCTCCAATCGGGGTGAATGCAACAAAGACGACGACGAAGAAGAAGATTCTCGTGAATACGAACGAAGGAGACTACGCCAAGCCACTCGAAAATACGAAGCCTTGGAGCAAAATATCGCTCGACGATTGATTTTATTGTCCAACCCGGCTCGAGATCGACGTGCCAAAAATAGTAAAAACAAAGACACAATTAGCAAAATGAATCGCAACGGTAATAATGTTGGTATCACAAGGGAACAATTCGTTCGAGGTGTCAAGATTGGTGGAGTTGGACTTGTCGCGGGAACACTAGTAAGTATTCAACTTCTATCTATCTATTTGTATCTTATGACATCAATACAGTTATACAACACATTATGTTATTAAATATGTTTATTGTTTCTTACATTGTTGTGAATCAAATACATGTTCAGTTTGCGCTTACAGGGGGACTTGCGGCACCGGGAATCGCCGCTGGGGTAGCAGCCGTTGCAGGTGCGGCCGCGGGAACGGCCGCAGTTACTGTACTAACAAGCGCTACGGTGGTAACAACAATTTTTGGAGTTGGTGGGGGAGGGTTAGCGGCTTTCAAGATGTCACGACGAACAAGAGGGGTAACCGAATTTGAGTTTTGTCGGGAAACAAAAGGTAGACCTGATAGACGAGGTTGTGAAGGAAGACGTGGTAGTGGTGACGCTGTCAGTGAGAACGATAATATCGAAGCTGAATTATTTTCGGTTCTTTGTATATCGGGCTGGCTTCGCGATCAATGTGACTATCAGCGCCCATGGGGACTTCAACCGACACATCCAAGAATCAAAGACCGTCTTGAGACGTTGGAGCGATTTTACTCTGTGTACAGTCCAGACCACGTCCCAAAATGCGGACGAATATTGACAAGTTGGAAGGGAGAAGAAGACCAACTATGGAGAATTCTGCGCGAAAAGTATGGCCGTGATCCTGATCATCTCTTCCCGCTCAAAGACGTCAACCACAATAACGGAAACACGAGCGGTGGGGATGTCGACGGATCAAGGTTGCACGGAGCTCTGACACTGGACCAAGAAGAAATTTTAGACAAGCTCTTCGTTGAGCTTGGATACCACAGCGTTGCGCCCAACCAGGAAGCAACAACACAGCAACAAAACGAAAACCAGATGTCAACCTTCGAGAAAATGAAGATTGGATGGAGGAATCATGGTCGTGGCAATCCCGATTCGAACCTAAACGGAAACGATGACGACTTTGATTCCATGCACGGACCATTGTCAGGTCACCAAACATCGGAATCTCGAAATAATCCATCTAAGTCCGCCGAGAGCATGCTCTACGCTTATGGATCTGGGGGATCCGGAGCACTTCCAAAACAGGAGCAAAACCAGGAACAGGACGAGGAAAATATTTATAGGCCTCCAAAGCATTTAGCTACGGTTTGGGACTGGAAGATACAATATGGTGGGGAAATGTACACAGTCAAATGGGAAAGTACTCTTTTGACACAGATTTGCGACTGCGTAACTGATTTTGCTGTGGATGTTGTGAGTGGGACCGCTAGACAAATATTAAAACAGACTGTCTTTCATACATTGCTTTCTGCTGTTATTTGGCCGACTTATCTTCTGAACCTCGCGCACATGATCGATGGAGACTGGACAATTGCTGTTGAACGAGCTGATGAGGCTGGCGTTGTCTTAGCAAAGACTCTTCTTTATAGTAGAGCAGGACGAAGGCCAGTGACATTGGTCGGGTATTCGTTTGGTGCCAGAATAATTTACTCGTGTCTAAAGGAATTAGCTCGGTACCAAGAAGAATGGGAACATTATCAAGAACTGCTCGAGGAGATTGATAGTTCTGCTGACGGAGGCATTCACGACCATGGTCGACTCGCGAAATACAAAAAGAAAATGAAAGGAATGCGTGAACCCGCTAGCATAGTTGAGGATGCAGTTTTGTTGGGTCTTCCCAACCATCTTAGTCTCTCATCGTGGAGGGCGTGTCGGCAGCTCGTCGGTGGAAGATTGGTGAATTGCTACTCCAACAATGATTTGATCCTATCGCTTATGTTTCAAGCGAAACGTTTCTCGGGTGGATCTTTAAATCGTGGTATGTTTATCCTCAAACCCGTATGTGGAACTTGTCCTGTTGAGGAGCCAGGAGTCGAGAACATTGATTGTTCTGACCTTATTCTAGGACACCAAGACTACTGCATAGAGACCGGGAAGATTTTAGAGAGAATCAGATTCGGTGAACCAGTTAGATGTGTCGACAAAGCGAAGGCAGATACAGCCGCCAGCATCCCATCCAACAAAAAATCGTGAATCGCAAGTACTGCAGATAATACTTGAGTAAACTGAGGCTAGATGCGCCCAGGTCAGAGCGGAAAATAAGAAGGGTCGGTTACCTAGCAGAAAGCGTCTCCCAAATTTATTAACAAACACTCGAATTATTATTTTCTTCTTGCCTATCTTTTTGTATTTCCATCTACCACGGCATATTGATCTACTGGGTTGTTGTGTGGAAGCGGAATCGTCGCCTACTATTTACCATTCCGAGTCATTATATAACATTCTACTACTTCAAGGATAAATTAGATTCAAGATTCAATTAGTAAATCAATTGATTCTAGCAAAATAAATTTCTATAAATGTACTAAACATAATCTACAGATAGGGACAAAGGTCGTTCCCGATCCTTCAACCCAATGCCACGGATATTGCTGCTGCTGCTGCTACTACTACTACTACCGCTCTATCACTTCCGCATCTACTATCGAAGGATCATCATTGTTTGACACATCCTTCCGGTATTCTTCGTGAATCATTTCACGAACTTGCAAGGTTCGTTCTCGAACTTTATTTACTACCTCATCCAGCTCACCTCCTTCCTTGTCCATTATTTCTAATACCTCCTTTCGTTCTCTTTGAACAGTATTTAGTATAGCATCAACTTCTTCAGGTGTGTGGTTCTCTTTCAACTGATCAACGGCTCGATCAAAAGCTTCCTCATAGGTCAGGCTGCTACCACTAGGTTGCATATTCCCCTTGGCATCTTTTTGGAAGATTCCGCCTCCTATCTGACCTGTTGTCTTCGCCGTAACTGCCTTTTGAAATAAATTCTTAGGAAGTATCTTTTGGAGCATAAATCGTTCGGCGTAATCGATGAAAGGTGCCATGATGTAATTGGGCATGAGGGCAGCACTTCCAGCGATATCCTTGTTGGAATGATCCTTCGATACGATCCCTTCCACTGTCCCGCATACCATATTGTTGGTATCTAAGACTGGTGCTCCACACAATCCTTCAGGGAGTGGTTCCGGTGTCGTTGCGTAAAAACGATCACGAGTATGATATGCCAGTCGTCCAGATTCAGTATACGGATAGAACACTCGAGCATCGTCATCTTCTTTGTTACTACTTGATGTATTCTTCTTCTCGTTATCATTGCCATACGTTGGACTATCGGCTTGATTGGTCTCTGCTACAACGTACCCTTCAAAAGTTACCTCGTCTTCCTTTTCGTATATTTCATCTAAGTCTCTCAATCTCAATATTTCTACTCCCAAATCTTCTGTAAGTATCTTGAGTGATCCTTCTTCTTGTTTTAAATGTATCAATGCAATGTCCTTTCCCTCTGGGTGATGTATCGGATATGGATTCAATGCAAACTTTCCCAAAGATACTGCTTTCATAGTTTCTTCATCGGTGTCAATTACCTCCAGAGAGTAGACGCAATGTTCCTGTCGTACTTTATTCAACCAATCTTGGGAATAATATTCCTTCCACAAATAGGGTGACAAAACATGACTTGAGCATACACAATGAACCATCGGTCGGACTTCTCTTGGAGCATATTCCAGCCAACCCAATTCTTTTAAAGATCGTTGATCACCAGGATGTCCCGCAGGTGTATACTGTGAGCCTTGTTTGTGCATCTTGACTTTTCTATCACGTTCATTTTTTTCTAAATGATCGTAGGGACCATCCTTTTTCCCACCATTGCTCGACGACGACGACGACGACGGATCAGGATCAACAGCTAACAAATAAGCAGATGCACGGCTGAGTATTTCATATTCTTTCATTCCAAAATCAGGTTGTTTAAAATACACACTTAACGCAAGGGATTTGATGGTACGTGAACTACCACCGCCGCAGTTCGTCGTCGATATCGACCCGCCGCGTCCTCGTCGGTTGTTTTTCTTTGCCGCCTGACAAATAATGGAAGTAAATCTCATGATGAAAGCTGTCGTTCGTCTAGAGCGTTACTTTAACTAACTACAACAATACACAGTAGTAGCGTCGGTGTCGATGTTATGTTTTATGAAGAATGGATACTGTATGACTGTATGACAACACGGTACACGCGGTAATGAATAAATGAATACCTTGGTAATCTATTGCCCTTGTTTTTTGTTGTGTGTTGAGTGTGATTGATTCGATTCATTCAACTCAATTCAACCCAAATCAAAATTTAAATCGATTATCCCCTCCCCCGAATGGGAATTGGAAGTTCCTGCAAAATCTTACGAGATATTTTTTATTACAAATTTGTGAACCTTCATACATTCATTCAACCTGTCAACAAAATTGAAAATGGGAATTTGAAGACAACTTTGTTCAATCTAATTTATTCTAAATCTTCTATTCATACTAATAAATAATAAAAACAGTACCCCGCACGATACTGCAGTAGTATGACGGATAACGACGACTACGAGTGGTCCGCCTTTCGAGATGACAGTGGTCAAATCTATTATCATAACAATAAAACAAACGAGACTTCATGGGAGCCACCTCCAAACGATGAGCCTTATCATCCGGTTGACGAGGCGGACGAAGAAAAGAAGACGAAGAAAAAGAAGGAGAAGAAGTCGCTAGTGATGATATCGACGATAAAAATGACAATGATAATGACGAGAATGATAATGACAATGATAACGAAGCAGTGACAGCGAAAACTGTGGGTGATTGGATCGAATACATGGATGATGAAAAAGGCAAACCGTATTATTTCAACCAGGTAACAAATGAGACGGTATGGGAGCGACCGACTGATTTCGATACAGTTACGTCCATAGAAGAAGAAGCAGCAGTAGAACTGAATAATGAAGATGGTGACAATGACAATGATAACAACGTGGCTTCACCGGGCGGCAATGATAGTCCAAAGAGTAGTCCAATTCACGATGATGAAGATCATCCTGATGATTCCGCTGCTGATACGTCTGGTAGTAACTGGATAGAACATAAAGACGATGAAGGACGTAGTTATTTCTATGATGAAAAGACAGAAGAAACGGTTTGGGAAAAACCAGCTGATTTTAAAGGAGAGGAGGATGAATCAAAGGATCAGACAACAACAACAACAACAGTCGATACTGCTGCCCGCACGTTAAATGAGGAGGAGGAGGAGGAGAAAACGATTGCAATGCTAGAAGATGATCAAATCGAGACTGTCAATGTGAAAGAAGAATCTGGAAAGGAAGATATTCCTCCCGTCGCTCTCGGCGGTGATGATGACGACGACGAGAACGACAATGACAACAATGATGACAGCAAAGGGGATGCAGGAGAGAATTGTTGGATCGAACACAAAGATGATGAAGGAAGAAGTTATTACTTTAACGGAAAGACAGAAGAAACAGTTTGGGAAAGACCAGCTGAATTCGTTAGCAAAACTGCTGCTGAAGAGGAAGGTAATGAACCGTTTGAAGATAGTAATGACGGATCTTCACCAGTACGTCCCAGAGTCCGATCCCTCAGCCACAAGAGGAACACTCCGACGACGATCATGATGATCATTCCGCTCCCGCTGCTTCTGGTAGTAACTGGGTCGAATATAAAGACGAAGAAGGACAAAGTTATTTCTATAACGAAAAGACACAAGAAACAGTGTGGGATCGACCAGCTGATTTCGATGACGGAGACGACGATGACGCTAGTGTTGACGATAACGATGATAAATGGATGTAGAAACGGGACTTTCCCCCGTCAGACGGGAAGTCCTATCGACGATACAGCTGAAAACGACGAAAACGATAACACCGCGATAAAAATGGAGAAGGAAGAAGAATCGGTAAAAGAAGATGTTATTGATCCCGCTGTGAAAAGACTCGAGGAAGCAAAAGAGGCTTGTCACAACCGGATGCTATTATGGAAACAGGTAAGTACGAATTTATCATTATCCTACACTATATTTTATGGTTACTACTATCTCGGGGTTAATACTATAATGCACTCACACAAACTCGCTTCCTGTGACTTTTTTCTAATTGTTTCTACTTTTTACTAAATAGGCGTCTTATCGAACCTTATCGAGGTCATAAAGAGTGACGAAGGACATCCACAGAATGCAATTAGAGCGTTGAGCGAGAGTGCCCACGGGCAAACGGCTTCATGCGGTCTATTGAGTCGGTGGTTGGCAGATCTTACTTCGCAAACAACATCTTCATCGAGCACCGTGGACGCTACCGCTCACGATAAACGCTTTAAAAAGTCGGCGGATGATGTTCGAGAAATGACACAGGAAATCGTTAATCGCATCGTGAAGGAACGATTTACGAAGGAAGCTGAAGATTCAATCTTAAAACTTGGTGAGCGACCAACATTTCTGTTAGATATGATGGACTCGACTCGATGGAGAAAACTTCTGATCGATTTGTCTGCCACCAATAAAGAAAGCGGATTGTTGACGTGGTGTCTACAGGCCATTTCGGAGAGGGGACATCATCGTGAAATTGCTCGAAGGATAAACCAGTCGGAACACTTCCCTGTCTTTAATTCGATGTTGGCATCAGAACTCGCTGTGATTGGTAAAATCTCTGTTTCGGCCTGTTACGATCACGATACATCGATCAGTTTGAATGAGTTGGTTAGCGATCTAAGACGAACCTGCACCTCCACGGCATATACCTATATGTATGCCTTTGAAGTATTACGATTTCAGATCCAGAAGGCGAATGACGATTCCTTAGCTATGGCCGAAAAAGATAGATTGCTGTATGCACGAATTATTCGAAAATGGGAAAGATTACTTGAGGTTTTTCTGGGAGACATGATCGATCCATCATCTATATCGCTAGGTTCTACTCCTCTATTTCGAAAACGTCGCCTTGACGTAGCGTGTACAATTAGTGATCTTCATCAAAAGCAAAGGCGTCGTTTACACCCAGGACAAGATGATGACGTAGAAGGGAAACTCGCACCTATTATTACTAGCAGTGACGAGCGAAACGCGAATGTCGAATCGGCAGTATTGGCATTTTTGAGAATATACGGCTTAGGTTCTCAAATTGATGACCTAGTCCTTGATAAAATGTTACCTAACGCACTAGGTGGGAGCGAAGTAAATTCGATCGGTATCGTCTTGATACAGTACCCTATTGCTATAGAGGCGTTATTGGGCTATCTATATAAACCAGGAAAACGAGTTGGTTCGCTCGAGCTGAGGAATAAATGTGCACGTTTAGTAGCCTACGCAGTTCTTGCAGCAGAAGCAGGATCGTTGGCGGAAGCGAGAAAGATCAAATCGAACATTCCAGAGTCAGAAACTGATGAAGTATCGCTCACAAGTATGTTGTTAGAGGGATGTCAACTTTGTGAACAGCTCGAAAATATGGTTTCTTTTATCGTTACCGCCGATGCGACCAAAATTGAGGGACCTGCTGCGAGCCCTGGTGAAAGACTGTGCGGTTTGGCTGTCAAATGCGCACCGGTAGCTCAGGGCGTTGCGATGTGGTCACGAGAAATCACGAAAGGTGTCGAATTTGTTATCTCTGCTTCCTACGGTACCATTAGCCCCAACATCATGTCTCTGGTTAGAATTATTTACATGCATCATCCCTTCACGAGAGATGACGTTTGTGGTGTTGCATTTCAATTCTTGAACCATGCCAATAGTGAAGTTGTATATCAAACCATGAATAGCTTGAAGGAGCAAAGTCTAAGGCTTCTCATTTATCTGTGCATGAGAGGAGAAGCTCCCAGCGTATTCGATCAAATAATGATGTTGATGAAAATGTCGGACGGTCGCCTTTGGATGCGTCATTAATCCGCTACTTTATTAGTGGATTGCTGGAAATTGCTTCTCCGCCGTTTTCGATACCTTTCATCAGATCATTTTCGATCCTGCTTAAGTCTCCCGCAAGTGTGGACGCAGTGAAGACTTCTTATTTTAACGAAAAGAGCAGAAATAGACTCACGGCGATAATGAACTATCTGAAAATAAGAATAACGGGGAAACTAGACGGAAGAAGATTGGCAAAAGAAGACACAGCTTTGATTAATTCTGTATTAACAATTTATCATTCGACTGATGAGTAGTAATGAAAGACATTTCCAATTTCCATCCTGATCATGAGAGTAGATGAAAACTGCTCTGCTTTCGCAAGGGCAGTGTCGAAAATTACATAGAACATATGCAATACTAATTAAAAAAGTTACTCGTCTTAAAAAATATGTCAAACACTACGTCCAACAAATATTGTACTGCATTCTAATCCATGTAGTGAGATACGCAAAGGAAAAATATTGTATATCGTTTAGACAGTACTTGTGCGTGAAAAGATAAATGACTCTAAAGAAGATTACTAATATTAGGTTTGCTGACAGAAACAAACTCTAATGAAAATATGAAAATGTGACTCATATATTTATTACCAGATTTGATACCATGGTTTGCCAATACTAGGAATAGCAGCTGCCGGTACGCCTAAAGCCAAAAGCTTGGCAAAGGCAGAGGCAAAGTCCGTGAAGAATTTATCTTCGTCTTTGGCATAAACATCGACCCACTTCTTGAAAGCTGGCTCCATGATAAGCATCATGTCTACAGGAAGCATCATGAGTTTTCCTATAAAGTTTTCGTATACATGAAAGAATGTTCAAAAACATTGTGAGATTTTTTATTCTAAAAAAAAATTATTCTAAAAAAGACGTACATTCTTCTACTAGTGAAATGACTTTTGTACTAAGTTGAAGCTTACCGGTAGAATCTTCGAACTGGTCGGGTCCTTTCCAAGGCTTGCCTTCGTGCTCGATTTTTGGAGACCAACTACAGTTATTATATTGATCAAATATTGGTATTTTTATCAACGCAAGAGAGAGACGATGGGATGAGAATTATATATATATTGCTATAATACAATACACGGGATAGTGTACACAATACAATACAACATGTCACAAAAAAAATAGATCGTAGATCAACATGTAAATTTTCTTACCGTTCCTCCAATAAGAGTCGGAAATATTCATTCGAAAATGTAGTCTCGGCAAAAGTCCAAGGCCCAGAGAAACCTGAGTCCTGGGTATGACAGCGACCCCTTTGAAATATCAACATAAGAAAAGAAAGAAGAGAAAGAAAGAAAGAAAAGTCAGATATTATTTGTACTAACAAATGTAGTAAACGAGAGTTTAATGAAATCAACGTGTAGAAATAGAACTGTTTTGTTTGTAAAAATCTAAAAACCTACATGCATGTGCCCCCATCAATGCAACAAACTCATTATCATTGAATCCCATACGAGAAATATCTTCCTAATACTTTCAACATTCTTATCACGTCCACCGTAATCAGCATTCGGTAATCTATCATTTGGATCCGACTTTGATCCGTCTACCATATCAATTCTACCAGTCTTGTATGGAATTTTAGGTCCACCAGCTTCCTCGACAGCAACGACACCAGCATAGGTATATAAATCTGAATACGACATACCAGGGAATTTTTCTTTAATTGGTTCCAATGTCGCACGAATTCGATCCAAACCAGCATTATTCCCATACTTGGCTTCAGGAGAAAATCGCATTCGTGCACCATTCGATCCACCACTATTATCATCTGCCTTGTATGTACCAGAACAATGCCATGCCAAACGAATTAAGGTTCCAGCCCTGAGATTAATTAGTCAATTAATTGATTATTATTATAGAATTGAAGTGAATTGAAGATATATAATCATTAGATGAATAAATAGATCAGTTTTATTAATACACATACAGAACATAGAGTGATACAATAACAATTCACACACACACACACACACACACAGTCACACACATATATATATATACACACACACACATAATCACTACTTACATCGAGGTCCCATCATCACGTTTTTCAGCATCATCTTCTACAACTTTCATGATAGCATCACGAACCTTATTCATATCGACGGTAGCTTCTTTGGCATGAACATCCTGAAGAGAATACAAAGCTAGAGTAGAACCGAAAACTGCAGGTGCAGCCAAACGCTGTAAACAGTAACAGTAGTAGTATAATATGATAATAAAGATCAGATGAAATAAATTAAAAAGCAAATCGAAAATCAAATCCGAATCAAATCGAATCAAATCAAATCAAAGCAATGAGAAAATATAGATAAAATTCCATTCCGTTATTACCATGGTTGTCATGCAATATACACACAATATTCAATACACTTACGTTAGCGAAACGAGCGTAGTTAAAGATCATAGTGGGAGAATTCTTTTTTGGGTATAGATTGATACAAATATAATAGTACTATCAGTCGTTCTTGTTGAGAGTATGGAGTATTGTGATTGATTGCCGATGAGTTAATTAAAGTACAGTTGTAGTGTATTGCGATTGCATATTCACAAGTGAATCAATCGCATAGTAAGGCCATTATTTTGCATCACCGAAGATACAAACCAAACTTCTTAATAACACACCTCGACACGTGCGTCGTATTGTCTCGACGATCTTTTGAAACGTGAACTGCTTGCTCACATCGGCTAAAAACGAAAACTTACAAAGGTTTTGAAGTTTCCCCGTCCCCCCTCCGCAACAACTCCAGCCGCGGAGTTGCCCATTCGCGATCAAAATACTGTACTTAGTAACGATTCAATATGAGACTGATGTACGATTGCTAGCTGGATTTTAATCTATTTTTTTCTCACTCTACACCAGCTAAGTTTGACATTTTACATATATCTATTATTCATTCTACATTGACTAAATTATGCAATATTCAATACCGACGTCAGGGAGTGTGTGTTGCCTGAGCGCATTTATATATTGCGGACTGTTATTATTTGTCATAGCAATTGCAAATCATGTGGGAATTAAATTAAACTAAAATCTTAAATCGCCCTGTGCTGTTCTTCGACGATCCGCCCCCGCCGGTCGATCTGGTTGATGGAAGCATTCATATGACGATGACGGTCCATCGAAAGCATCCATCATAGTCATAGTGATACGTTGTCGGAGTTCTGGTGCATCACTTCGAGGATTGCCCTTTCTATTACAATCTGATTTTGCCAACAAAGCTAATCTATCGGCGACTGAAGTAGATGCTGGAAGTTCTCGACAAAGACGATCCCATTCATCACGAGTCTCTTGAAGTGTAAAGACAGGTGGGTGTAAACAAGCGGCAATGTTCACGTCAACGATGTCTGATTGGTCTAAATCTAAATTTGATTCTACACGACCATCTCTTTTGGTACGGAAATAAGAATCGGCATCGTCCTCGATTGATTGCGCATCATCCCCACGGAGAGAACTGCGAAAGAAATGTGGAAATTTGAATTGGTTTTCGTCGTCGTGGCTGTCACTCGACATTCGCTCAGCACTAGCATCTCCAGTAGTAGACCTACTAGTAGACTCATCTTCAGATTTTTGTTGTTGTTCTTCCTCTAGATTCCGACGTCTCGTCCATTCCCATTCATTACGATTGCATTTGACACGAACAAAGTCAGTAGCAACCTGGAACAGACGTGGATTTGCTGTGTAACCTGGTATTAGATTGTTAAGATTCGAATTCATGTACCGTACGGACAAATCGGGACCATCATTATTCATGACATCCCTTGCTGTAGGAAAAGCCGGTTCAGAATCTTCTTCTGTGGAATATCCCATCCGAAAATCCCAAGACGATATACCTCTAGCCGCCATGAAAGGTAATCTTCGATCTAATGCCCATTCGGAATCATAATGCCAGGGTGCGTAATACTCATCGGTGGTACATGTATCGTGATCCCAGTAGTCCTGCCACGTCCCCCAGATCCTATCAACATTTGAGTGATGTAACCAAAAGATCGGATCGGCTGGGCTCCAATTGGTTCCCATGTGTCCTCCCATAATACCATGGACGAGCATGTGAGAGGAATTTTCAAATTCTGTTCTAAACCCATTCGTTGATCCGGTTTCTGGTGGATTGCTTTGATCTGTTCCGATTGAATTACCTGTCGTATCTGCAAATTGATCATAATTCGTGATTAATGCAATAACCTGAGCTTCACCTGCGAAACTAAATCCGTCTAAAAAGGTACGAGTAACACATCCGTTGGGACCGTAATCAATACCGGGAGAGTTACGAAAGCGTTGATGATAACTAGTAATACCATCCACAGTACATCCAGCTCCTGTTGTTGAACCCCAAGTACCAAATGTAGCTGAATGCATTACATCGGATTCCGATTCCCATTCGGCATCACGTTCCCAATCCCAGTAGGGGACGTAAATACAAGTACCGGTAGCATCCTGTAGAGCCTTTTCGAAGTTATAAAGAAACCATCTGTTGTTTTTATTTTAATTATTTTGTCGTGTGTGTGTGTGTGCGTTTTATGTGTGTGTGTGTGTGTGTGTGTGTGTGTGTGTGTGTTTATGTCCATATGGAAGAGAAGATACATAGAGTAGTGTGAGTATGTGCGTGTATGCAAATAAATGATGCGTTTGTACTAAAGTAGATGTCAATGCCAATATCAACACAATGTCAACAAAGGAAACAAAATTACGTACCGATGCCATGGTAAAAATTCAGCTGGACCATGAGTGAGCATTGAAACCTGTACATGAATGTCGATGAATTCATCATATAGACCCGAATCTTTCACTAAAGTAATAGCCTCAAGAAAATCATCTTGTTCCTGACAAGATAAATCTCTCCATGCTCTTCGAAAACTAGTATGACAATCACGAGCAGAACAAAATGAAAGCAGTGTAGTTGACCAGTATAATATCGTCATAGTGACGAAGATTATTGATCGACTCACAAATCCACTACCAGACTTCTTTCTCCTCGATGTAGATTTCGACGACATCGACGATGACATCGTCAATGGTTGACAATGCTGCACATCATCATATCTGACATTCTCTGCACATGTTTGTTCGTGTTGTGGTCGTCGATTTTGATCCCGATGCTGTTCTTGCATCATTATTATCATCGTCATATTTTTTTTTATTTGATTCGAATTTCGTGCTTATTCGACAACACAGAAATATACAGTAAACACCAATATAAAAAGTTCAGATGATTATTACGTTTGTAATACAGTAGATTTTGTACCTTATAGTAGAGTAAATTAGATAGGCTAGATATGTTGGACCAATGCACACCACAATCCTCAAGGCTACAGCAGTATATGACTGACTCCCTTCCCAATGCTTGATTTACTTGTAAGTTATGATTTCATTTTCGTCGATCAAAAACGAGTGATAAAAAGTGTTACTGTAACATTTTGAATTCGCTTTTCGTGGAAATTAATCCGAGTGAATGGAAAACAACTGCCCCTCCGCGTCAGCAAGAGTATTTTGGCGCCGACATTGTTGCTTTATCGGATTTTGCATCAGGCTCGTGCTTCAAAAAATAAACGTTGCTCTCGTTTGGAACGGTAGCATACGGAAGCTCGAAATTTTTGAGAAGATTTCAACACGACTTCATTGGCCGATAAAAAATATTGTTATCTAATTTATAGTTTTAGCAAGTTTCGATGCGTGCCAAACAAGTCAATAATATAAAATTTTATATTATATTTTTAGTTAAGTCCATAAAAGACTAAGCTAGACTAGCAAGCGGGAAATAGAAAAAGCACCCAAAAACCTACCTAGATTTGACATATTAGCATAGGTTGCGCAAAAAGTCCAGAACGACCACCAGTTCCAGAGAAGATCTAAGGAAAGAGAAGAGAGGAAGAGAGGATGTCTTAAAATTGACCCACCACACTTCTCGTCTTCTTTTTTTTCACGTGAGAGAAGAGGGGGGAGCACACCAGCACTTTGTCGTTGGGTGTGTAGCATGGCAGACCAGTCCAGCAGCACTTTTAAAAAAGTCTTCAGAATAGGGGAAGCAACCAGCAACTATAATGTAAGGCAATAAGCAACAAACTAGAGGGGAATTGTGCTCTAAGCTCTACACTATAAAATCAACCCCGAATCAAACAATACTGATGGAGCTCATATATTATATGTCAGGAAGCAAGACTTCTACAGATAGTAGCTAGAGTTAGGTGTCATACATAGGTGCAAGTTATTTGTCCACCTAATCTTATGCGTGGCCTTGCATGGCCTGCATTTCTGGTGGTTACTTTAGCAATACTTCATTTACTGCAATGTACAAATTGGTGTAATGTTCAGAATATTAAATATATATATATATATATATATATATATACCCTATATTATTAACAATACAAAGTGTAATTGAACTGCACAGGACTTACACTTTCTTGACTACATGTACTGTTGTTGACTTATTAACAAGATATCCTTTAAGGGAAACTAAGACAAGGATGAGGTAAAACAGAAAAGAGTCGAATCAAATAAGTCAAGTACAACTTCTATACATACTGTAGAGTAAAAGCTATGGTATAGTAATTTCTTTTTTCTCTATTGAAGACAATGCGACACCAATTTTACCACTATTTTTGAAGTCATTATTTATGGGATCATGTATTATTTATTTATTAGCGGTTGGTTCTTGCCTCTGTGAAGGTGTCATCGTATAATCGTTTATGATGTTGAGATTCGCATCGTGAAGTTAAAGTATATGTTGTAAATACCAGTGTATGTAAAAAATGATGTATGTATAGAGTGCTGTAGGAGTTTTTCCATGAAGTGAGTGATTACCGATGTGTCTTCTCCTTCTTAGATTGTCCTTATCATGGTAAATTTGAAACGTGACTATTAATATAATTATTACTGTACAGCATTATTTTGATGTATGTGTGTGTGTGTGTGTGTTTCGAGCGTTGACAGGTGAATAGCTCGTAAGGTAGGTCCGAGCCCGTCGTAGTTAGATAAAAGTGAGTTGTAATATACATATCGCATCATCGACACTGAGATCGACAGAGCGATTTTTTTTAGAACATATAAACAAATAACTTGGAGGGAGATAAAAGTGATGCGACAGCTTTCTCTTCTTATTCTGGTGCGAATTGTATTATTTACAACGCATAACTGCACTGCAATGCACTTTATTTCCGCTCCGCTCATGTGCAATATTTGTTTATATACTATATTGCAAGTCCATCGTATAAAGGAACGTCGCCTAATTCACTCAAATTGTCCATGTACCTGCGTAAACCGTCAGGCCATTCAACGTCTTGAACGATACTAATAGATCGCAAACGTGCCCACAAATCGATATCATCCATAGATAAACCTCCCTCGGTACAATATGTATCACAATATACGATATCATCTAACGCAACGAGTTTCGCGTTAAGTTCTTCAATCATACAAGTTGGATCATTTGCCATAGCATCTGCGTATATTGTTAATTTTTCTGATAAGTCCTTCATCGATTTCCATTCGTCCTTATCGTATGGTGGTAAGGGATGATTGGCAATAAACGCATGTCTAGAATCAAGTTGTTGAAATTCTGGTATCAATCCCGTAGCAACGTATCGAGGCCGTTGTCTATTCATTTATTTTCAATACAATACAATACAATGTAATGCAATAAAGAAGGAGGAGATAAGTGAGTTGAGTCTTATAGTAATCAATATATGAATGAACAGAACAAACGAATAGAATAAATGTACGTACAATGTTCGCATTTGCATTCGGACACTTTTTTGCCATTCCTTAAGGTCAGTCCGTCCCGATGCTGGACGTAAGATGTTGGTAGGACCGAATCGTTCATCGTTTTCTAAGTATTCAATGATGTCCATCGATTCTATCATATATAAATCTTCTTCATCATCGTAGTCGTAATCATTCTCGTTATTTTCATCGTCTTCATCGTTGTCGCTATCATTCTCATTATTTTCATCTTCATCGTCTCCATTCGTAATCGTTTTCGCGGCGGGTATTTTCTGTAAAACGAATGATAGAAAGAATGAATCGATTGAAAGAGGGAACAAAAAACAGCCGATAAGAGTATTAGTATTTTTGCCGTAATAAAATGAAGTGATTCTGATTCTGATTCAATTCTATTCTATTATTCGATCAGTCCAAGTCAAGTCAAGTAGTACGTACCATTATGGGAGAAGCTTTCTTTCCGACCATAGCTGTAGGAGTAGCAACGTCATCATTAGCCAAAAATACAAGATTATGTTTAATATTTTTGAATCCTAGAGCTAATCGGACCCGGACACAAAATGGACAATGATCGTAATTGTATAGGATAGGGATAAGCGTAGGATCTTCTGGAACGACTCGGGGAGGTTTCACAAACATTTCTTTAGTAGGTATTATTTTCCTTATATTGGTGGATGATTTCGAAGAAGAGGAAGATGATGATGATGATGACGACGACGATGTCGTTTCGGAATAAACAACCTCACCAGAGAGAAGGAGACGAGTAGGAGATGTGTGCCTTCTCGTCGTCAATGTTGTTGAAGCGGCGGGAATAGAATTAATATTAAATGCCCCAACATTATGATCGCAACCACCGGATAAGAACAGCAAAGCGACAATACACAGCAAAGGAGGACTAGTAGTGATAGTCGTCATACTGAAACTGAAATTATGATTTTATTCAGGTAGACTCGTTTTCTTTTCTTTTCTTTCTTTTTTGTTTTAATATCGCTGTCAATTAAAGGTGTTGTTACTTTGTCATGAGAGCTGAGTTGAGTAAATTGGTGTCCATTGATCCAGTTAATTGTAGTAAAGGAAGCACATAAAATTGTCGTCAGATTTTTCTCTGCACGCTACATTGTACGCTCGCGTAAACTACTAGTTGAAGTAGCTAAGTAGCGGACAAAAAATCTCGTCTGAAATGACAACATGATGCCAAGAAGAAATGCATACAGTACTAGGGGCAACTTCATAAGAAAAAGGGGACGCGACGAATTAGAATCACGGATCAAAATTCGTCATCGACGGTAGCAAATC
Source organism: Fragilariopsis cylindrus CCMP1102 (assembly GCA_900095095.1). NCBI lineage: Eukaryota > Bacillariophyta > Bacillariophyceae > Bacillariales > Bacillariaceae > Fragilariopsis > Fragilariopsis cylindrus. Next base: position 52,148 of record FMBT01000388.1, read on the forward strand.
ACAGAACTCCATTCAAAATTATAATATTTATTTCGACCAACCATAATTGAATAAATGAATGCATGGTTCGTTGACTTCTCATGATTATTTTAAAAAATTATTTAGAACAACATGCCCCTTCTGGTTCTCTTGAACTTCCTTGATTTCAAAATTCCGATTTGATTCAAGCATACGTCATACCGGTCACACATTTTAATAGAAGAAAATTGGAATTCCATATCATTTTTTTGTTATCAAGAATTGCTTTTCTGTTCACAGTTCACAGAGTAGGGTCTCTATTGTATATTAGTGAGTGCAAATGTAAACCAATCTATAACTATATCACATCAGCCAGTTGTTGAAAAACGAATTCGAATATACTGGTGCTTTTTCCAATTCAATGCTAATTTAGTTAGGATTTTTGGATCAATACAACTGGGGTAATAGTAACATCTAGAGCTTAATACAAATAAATAGGGGAAATTGATGAGGTTGATAGTAGTGACATTTTTTTTAAACTCATTTCAAAAGCCTTGGGTGAGTGGGTGGGTTAGGGGGGGGGGGGGGGGATTAAGATTATACCTCAGACTATGTAGAATTCTTTTGGTATATATCAAAAAAGTAGGCAACAACGCTACTTTGGATACCTAATTAGCTTAAAATAATGTTTGTTTGCCACTTTTCCTATCATAGTTTTTTTTAGCTAGTAGAATTATTTATTACTGTGATTATTACAATGCATGCTTGACAAAATTGTTACTGGATTCTCATTAGACAATATACACGAGCATCCTTATTCCTGACAAATTGGGAATTAATGATTAAAGAAGAAGGAAGATGTTTAAAACAATTTAGAGGTAAACTTGTACATCACGTATGTAATAACCATGTCTTACAACAGATGTAAATCTAGAATACACGGCAATATCTATCACAGTGCTAATTTTTAAAAATCATCCCAACCATCTCCAACATCACTTTTATCTATTGTAAGCTTTTTCGCTGGCGGTTTCTTCTTAGGTAGAGCAAGTTTCCCTTTAGAGGCAGCAACACGAGGCTTGACAACAGCAGCAGTTTTCATTCCGAGCGAGGCGAATGGATCATCATCCATACCGCCACCAAAGCCTCCCATAGACGGCGCGTTGTTAGTAGTGGTAGAAGGTTTAATCGTTTGATTACCGCCACCGATATTAGAAAAGGCTAAAGCATTATCGTTATCATCATCGTCGTCGCTCCAGTTATCGTCTCCTTCATCTCCCCATCCCTCATCTGCGGCTGGTGATGGGGAGGGCGCATTCAAACTGGCGGCAGCGAATTGCTGTGCAGGGGGTTGAGGTGTAGTTATGGGTCGCGCTGTTGGTGCAGATGTAGATGCGATTGGATTTACTACTGCAGGTGTGGGTGCGGTGGAACTGCCCATCCATGAAGAAATCCCCCCTAGATACCCACTCTTACTGCTGCTGTTGGTGCTAGCAGTACTAGATCTTGCTGCTATATTTGGAGCTACCGCTTTAGTAGCAGCCGTTCCCGATTGTGAAAGTGAACGCTGTGGTACTCCTCCTGACGGTGCTGTCCCGGGCGCGCCGATCATAGGAGGGTCACCTCGCTCCGTCATCCGGTTCGATTCCTGCTGTACATCTTCCAACAGATCCCGAACAGCCCGAAAAGCTTCCTGTCTAATATCCATCATTGGATCTAATAATAATGGCATAACGCTTGGCATTACTTTTGTGGCCAAATCTTGTTTGGTAAATAGTGATTTTGACATCATTGTTGATTTAAGTGCCGATAAGCGGCACGGTGAGAATGGATCCTTCATCGACCTCACGTAGGCTGGGAGCAACATTTTCTGTTTCGACACCTCCGATAAATGCGGCGCAATCTTAGCGATGAAAATTACGGCGTTTGTTCGTAAAGAACTTTCTGCGTCCGACTGCAAACGAACTAGATATCTGGAAAGCTTTTCAAGGTTTGGAGGATGCAATGACGGTAACAACGCGTGTGTTGCCTTCAACGTCAATTCACGCAAGACGGGACTTGAATCATTGAAGCCGCTACACAGCGGTTCGAATACAGACGAATTTAAGGCGTTTTTATTGAGATTTTTTGTAAAGAATCCGACCTGATTCAACAGCACACTTCGAACACCTCGGTCAGGAACAAGGAAGAGTTTCGCGACGAGGGGAGACAATTCATCTCCGACCTTATCGGGTTCTTGAAAATGTTCCTCGATGAAAAAAAGAGGTACCAACATTGCCAAGACTACAGTGAGGATAGATAGATAGATAGATTGTTTGTTTGTTTGTTTGTGTTTGTGTGAAAGAATACAGTAGAAAGTAAAGTGGCATAAAACGATCCGAAGACGACGCAAGATCGTTGAATTTATTGGATAAAATTTTATGCGGAGGGAAAGGGAGGGATACGTACAAAGAAATGAAAAAATAGCTGGTATTGGCGATGCAGAGATATTTATATTTGGGATTATTTGACAACCCATAGTCGTGAACCAGAAAGAAATAATTATCCCCACAAGCAACAAATTAAGTCAAAATTCAGCAAATAATACAAAACGCTATATACACGTACCTTCTCTTCGGTACATATCTTGAGATAACATGCTTTCGTTCCCACAAGTTGCTCGGACTGTGGTAATTATTAATGGCAATATTTTGTACAAAGCAACGTCCTTCGGAATAACACCATTTTGTTGTTGCAATTGCAGTCCCAAGTTTTGCCACAGTTGAATTTTTTGTTCTACGGGTTGGATAGAAATTTCATCTAAAGAACGCTGAAGATTCCGATAGGGTGTATCGAATGCAGGGCACCTCAACAAAGGTTGTAAACGGGGTCGCATTTTGATGTTTGACGTCGTTAATCGTTGGAGAGCTTTTTGTAAGGTTTGTGGTACATTGTTAGCATTAGTCGATGCGTTCCGGTACCAGTAATCGCTGATTAAAACTCCAAGCGAATACGAATCCATCGCGTGGACTCCACCCGTGTTACTAACAGCGTCCCATTTTTGTTCCACCCTTTCTGGACTTCGATAGCTTTCGGGACAACAAACAGCTTCCCATTGTAAAAAATGCCCATCGGGTCCTCCAGCTGATCCGTTGATATTGGGACCGACGGGTGTAACCAATGAAAAATTCCATAGTTTGACATCACCCGACGGAGTTACGTACAAACTTTGCGGTGATATACATCCGTGAGCGAGTTTCGCAGATGCGTGTAAAAACGAAAGACCTTCAATTACACACTCTAAGCCCCAAGCTAATTGTTCCGGAGTGGGTGGACCAGATGCAGCAGCTCCTAAAAGCCATTCCGATAATGGGATACATGGTTCTGTTACGACGATTAAATCACCGGTAACAGTCTTTGAAGGAGCGGCTTGTGATTGTTGTGATTGCTTTTGTGGCGTAGTTCCGCCGCTGACAGATGCGGCTGATGGATTATCAGTATCGAGGGTAGCGTATACTTTCAGGATGTGAGGATGACGTAATTTTCGACAGTATTCATAGTGATGCAATGCTGGTTCCAATTGTGTTTTATGCGCTTGACGTCGATCGACAGGTGTTTTCGACAGAATTGGTTTCTTCCCCACGAACACTGAAACCTCCTTCCCGCTGTCAGAACCCTCAGTGGATTTTCCTTTGTGCAACGCCCATCCGTTGTGGTCATGAGGTGCCCCTACTTGTTGGTCAACCGAAAAAGGTAGGGAGGAACTTGAATTGCCCATTATTGTTACCTCAACTGGGAACGATTGACGCTGATCTACTGCTTTGTTGTTCTTGTACAGTACAACATAAATATTCAATATATGACATAGGGTATGAGTTGTATGCATTGCATGATATTGGTACAGTATTTTTTAAAATCACAGCGAGTTGTGGTCATCCTTTCCTAAGCAAGAACGCATTCGTCAAATTTTTGTCGAGGGCAATTTTGTTTCTTAGTAGCACAAGACTCACTCATATCGTGATTAAAAAAGGACAGAAATAGTGTTGCGACTCGACTCCGAAGGGTCCAGCCGATTTTAAAATAGGAACAAATTTATTAGGAACTTGATCATTCATTAGTAAAGAAGTGGATACATACTGTACCACATGGCTTTTGTCAGTGTTCATAATATATAAACTCGGACAGTGATAATAACATGATAATAATATAGATGTCTAATTTAAAACCTTTCGTCCATCAGGCGACCTGAGGCCAACCACAAGTGCACGAAGGCGTGCGCATATTATTTTCTTTAGTTCTACCATTGCTCTGCCTTTGCAATGGCGCTGTCTAATAGACTAATATCAGGAACGGTGAATTGGGCGCTGTCCTTTTTACCTCCACCCTTGCCGTCTGTTCCTTCTATGACGGCATTACACCATGCCTTGCAGTCAACATCAACTCCCTTAGGAGCCATAGCCAAAACAAGGAAACGATCAGCATCGCTGTCAGCCGAAATAATCATGATGGCTTTATCTGTGATTTTCTTTGTAAAGGCGGTTGCAACGTTCTTTCCAAGTTTGGCGTTTGCACCGAAGTCGAATCGGAAGATAACCTTGTTTCCATCGGTCACCTCACCGGCGGCAATAGCCTTTGCCTTGATTTCATCCGTCATACCAGCCATCCGTTGCTTCTTATAAGCCATGACCTTCTTCAACAGATCAGCAATCGTTTCTCTGAACGACGTCTTTCTGACGGTTGAGACGACCAATGAGTTACATTCCATAGATAAGACCTTGACCAGTGCCTCCAATTCGTCGCCTCCGTCTAATTTTGAAGCGGCCTCTAATCTTGTTTCGAATTCATCGGCAGTTGCGATTGCCTTCTTCGCGTCGTCAAGGGTCACAAAAATGATCCGACGGATGCCCTTCGCAATTCCTTCTTCGTTTAACAGACAAAAAGCTTCCGCTTCCTTCGTATTTGTAAGATGGGTACCTCCACAAAATTCAACGCTGTATCCATTCCACATAGCATCTTGCGGATTCGCTAAGATTTCCGTAACTGGGCTAGGTGTAACGGCGACAATTCGGACGGGATCAGGATATTTTTCACCGAATACGGCACGAAGCGCACCGATTTTCTCCGCGTCCGCCAAAGGAGCAACAAAGCAATCAACGGGAGTTTCCTTTACAATTTGATCACGAACCAATGTCTCCACATCAGCAAGTTGCTGGGGTGTTAATTGACCGTTCCACGAAAAGTCGAATCGGGACTTGAACTCATCTACCAGTGAACCTTTTTGGTCGACGTTTACACCAGTTGAAACTTTCCCTTCGGCAGCCGGTCGATTGACCAATATTTCTCTTAATGCATAATTAAGAACATGAGTCATGGTATGATTTGAAGAAATGGGTCGACGACGAACGTAATCGACCGAACAAGAAACGGAATCACCCACTGATAACTCTCCATCTATGACTATTCCTAAGTGCAGAACGAAGGAACCGTACAATTGTACGTTAGTGATGCGGAAGGTAGCACCGTCACCTACTTTCACGATATCACCTGTGTCATAGGTTTGTCCACCTTGTTCAGCGTAAAAGCTCGTTCTGTCCAAGATAATACCCACGGTCGAGGATTCCTTCGTCACGGAATCGACGAAACCGATCTGATCTTCGGTCTCTCCTCTACCTATGAACAAGGCTTTCACGATTGATCCGTCCAAGACTTCCGTTGTATATTTGGCAGAATCGTCCGTTGCGGGAACACTAAGGGTATGTACAAGATGCGATGTCTGTTCGGCAACCATTCGCATATCCTTACCAGACCCAGCGGCCATCTTCTCCGCGTGCGCTGCCTGACTCATTTCTTGTTCTTCTTTCATCTTTGCTTCGAATCCGTCTTTGTCTACGGTCATTCCAAGTTCTTCTGCCATCAGTTCTGTCAAATCGATAGGGAAACCCATGGTTGCATATAGATAATGCGCATCCTTGCCGCTAAACACACCATTATTGTCTTCATTGGAAGCGAGATCTGTGAATTTCTGCAAACCCTTGTCGAGGGTACGTGAAAATGATTCCTCTTCTTCTCTAACGACCGAAATGATATAATCTTGTCGTTCGATAAGTTCGGGAAATGTCCCTCCCATAATTTCTACGAGTTTCGGTACTAGGTTGCTAAAAAATCCAAGTTCTGCCCCAAGGTTTTGTCGTCCGTATCGGACAGCACGTCGCAAAACACGTCTCAAGACGTAACCACGCCCATCATTTGACGGAACCGCTCCATCAACTATAGCAAAACTTAAGGTCCGTACGTGATCAGCGATGACCCGATAGGCCATATCAATAAATCCAATGTCTTCGACTGGACCAACTTTTCCACCGTAAGGACGTGGAGCATTCGTCAAGATACGAATTTCCTCGAAGAGTGGTTGAAAGATATCAGTGTCGTAATTAGAATCAACACCCTGTAAAATCGACGTCAACCGTTCGAATCCCATCCCGGTATCGACATGTTGAGAGGGCAATGGACGTAAACTGCCATCAGCTTCTCTGTTGAATTGAATGAAAACATTGTTCCAGATCTCGATAACATCCGGCACATCTGCGTTGACCAAATGAGCCGCGTCTCGTCCACCGATACGATCATAATGGATTTCCTGTTGTAAATTTTTAAAAAATTATATCATTGATACAACAGAAGTAGATAAAAATGGAATGAGTTTGAAATCGAAGGCAAAGTATGATATCCACTTCAATGCATGAATCATGCCTGCCTTTAATGGAATAAAGGACTGGAATGTATTTGAAATCACAAAATCACTTCCAATCACAATTGCAATTGCAATCACAATCTAATCTAAATACAGTGGAATAAATTTCTCATTATTCCCAACGACACGTACCACACATGGTCCACAGGGTCCTGTGGCACCCATTTCCCAGAAATTATCAGCCGCATCAAAAGGCAGGACCCTTTCAGCAGGTAAATACTTCAACCAGATATCTCGTGCTTCCAAATCAGGTGGAGTCGTTTCGTCTCCACCAAAGTACGAAGCGTATAGTCTATTCGGATCGAGTTTGAATTCATCAACAAGACAAGACCATGACATAGCAATTGTTTCCTCCTTGAAGTAGTCACCGAAGGACCAGTTTCCTAACATTTCAAAAAACGTGTGATGGTATACATCCTTTCCGACGTCATCTAAATCATTGTGTTTACCACCAGCTCGAATACATTTTTGAGAATTCGTAGCTCTTGTGAGTTTGGACATTGGTAGAGCAGGATCACACGTACCCAAAAACAATGGTTTGTATTGATTCATTCCTGCATTGGTAAACAACAATGTTGGATCATCAACAGGAACACACGGACTCGACCCCCAATATGTGTGTCCATGTTTTTCCTTAAAAAAGTTAATAAATGTCGACCGAACTTTATCCATCGGCCATTCTAATTCTTTCTTATCATCCTCGACACTCATCTTACTTATTATTGCTTATATTTACTTGTTTGTTATTTTGTTTGTGTTCTATTGACGTCGAATTAATGTTGAAATAGTAGAAATAATCTGGTAATATTCGTCTTTTCTTGGGTTGTGTGAGGAGTTGAAGCGAAAGAAATGTGAGATATTCTAAGAAGTTGTTATTCGTCGTACAGTAGGTCTGAATGCATGTTGTGAATGAAACAATTCGACAATGTGGAGAGGACCTAAATGATAAATGATGCATGCTTTATTTGATGTGTAGTAGCGCTCTCACGCAACTTGCGAGAAATATTAGTTTTGATTTTAAAATATACACAACGCTCTACATTCTCCGGATAATAAGGTCATAATCAAATTTTGTTTATACATTTTAGCCGGTAGTTAAAGTTACTTATTGAAAAAGTTTTAATTCAAGTCGATATTGTCCTTCTACCTAGTAGCTACCGGTTGAATGGCAGAGCCTTTAGTTCTATCTCTACCACACAAATCAACGAAAAAATTGATGTCCGACTGAATCGAGTCTTGCGCCTGAAACCGGAGGTACTAATATAACGAAATCACAACGCGACGATCTCTCGATCACTCCACGATCTTCTTACATCTCTCCAATCTCCACCACTCACCCACCCCACCTTCAATTATCCTATTACACTCTCCAATCCGCGACATCATAGCATTGTATTGATTGTATTCTAAAGCAGATATTTTTATAAAAATAACAATAAGATGTCGGACGACGAAGAGAAAAGTGTCACCGCCCCTGAAGTCGCCGTTGACTCCGAGCCGGTTACCGATCTATCCAACAGGTATGTATGTTTCCTTGATGTCGCATACATCACGATTATGTATAGATTAGAAAAAATGGTCGATTGATTGATTGACTTGAGGATTTTTCTCGTCGTATTCCTTTTTGTCGCTCCTCATGTCTAACTGAATCCCGTATCTTTACATCATACCAACCTCTAAAACAAAAATCAACTACGAACACGCAAAAACTAAAACTAAATTTTTTTTATGTATATATTTTCAGTGATGTATGCACGAAATACCAAGAAGCCTCGAAGGTTGTGAATCTTACATTAGAAGGATTAGTTACTCAAACAATTGTTGGCGCCAAAGTTTTGGATTTATGCGCATTCGGTACGACCGTCATGGAAGCTGCAACATCCAAGTTATACACGAAAAAAGTAAATGGAAAAGCAATTGATCGAGGTGTTGCATTTCCTGTTTGTGTTAGTGTCAACGACATCGTTTGTAATTTTAGTCCACTTGAAGGGTTACCAGAAGTTACTGTAAGTTTTTAAGTTGTATTATTATTTGCGCCTTTCTTCGTCATGTTTTTTGTTTTGCTTTTCGTCTTATAATATGTAGAGGGGAGAACAATAAAAAACAAATATTTGGGATGAAAAGTGTGGTGTCGTATCTTTGTTGTTGTTGTTGTTGTCGTGTTTATGCGTTGTACCTTGATGTGATGTTTGATCTGCTCTTTTTTGTGTACTGCTTTGTTTTGTTTCGTTGTCCTATGTTACGATGGAAAAAAATCATTACCCCACCTGTCTGGATCGTATACAAGCGGGTCACGAGTTTGCTTGCTTTTTAGACTTTTATGTTTAGAAACGGCGATCCGAGACTGATCCGCGGATCTTATAAAAGACAGGAAGATAAATGAAGGAAAGATGATTCCCTTTCTCTTCTGAGTAAGGTTTCGTTATATATTTAACGGAACGAGCCCCGGTCGCATCACCCACAACATTCATTTGTTATGGGACGATCCCGGTGTTTGCTTGGACTTGTCTTTTCTTGATGAGCTGTAACAGGCCATCCGATCGTTTCTCCGATACTACCCTGCATGTCGTGTTCCGTAGCGAATATCAGACGAGGAGGCTTGTCCTCTCTCGCTCTCGATCATCCTACAAAGACCCTCTGTTTGCATGGTTGCCTGACGCATGTGTGGAGGAGCGCACGCTACATTCTCACACGGGACTAATAGTAATTGAATTTACGTAAAAATAATATCATGATGACGACTTGACTCACATATGAAATCTTTTCTGCAACTGCGATGGTATCATATTTTATATTGTTATTATCAAAAACAGCCACCTTTGAAGGCGGGTGATATCGTGAAATTCGATTTAGGTTGTCATATCGATGGATACATTGCCGTGGTCGCCCATACAGTCGTCGTCAAAGAAACTGAAGACAGCCCTGCTCCTCCAGAAGATCCAGAACTCGCTAAATGTGCCGTAGCTGCATACAACGCCATGTTGGTAGCTGCAGCGAGTATCGCCGCCGGTAAGACTAACACCGATGTTACGAAGGCAGTAGACCGAGTCGCAAAGGCATACGGCGTCACCCCAATTTCATCTGTCCGAATGCACCAAATGAAACGATACGTCCTAGATGGTGTAAAGGAGGTAGCCCTCAAGGAAATCACACCAGACGATCCTCCAGAAGAAAAAGTCCCCAACTGCACCTTTGAACAAGCAGAGGTTTACGCGGTTGATGTTGCTATGTCTACCGGAGATGGTAGAGCTCGACCGGGTGCCATGAGAACCACCGTTTACAAACGTAACGTCGAACAATCATACCAGCTTAAGGTTAAGGCCTCTCGTCAGTTGTTGGCCGAAGTCGATAAGAAGTACCCCACATTACCATTTACCATGCGTGATTTGAGTGATGTCCGTGCTGCCAAGCTTGGTATGAACGAATGTGTCAATCACGGACTCTTGACGCCCTACCCGTCATTACACGATTATTCCGGAAAGGTCGCTCACTTCAAATGTACCGTACTTTTATTGCCATCGGGTACGTGTAGAGTAACTGGATTGAAACTTCCCGAATACTTCACAACGGATACAGAAGCGGATGAGGAAACACAAAAAATCTTAACTGAAATTGCCGATGGAGAAGCGAAGAAGGCTGCTAAAAAAGCTGCCAAGAAGGCTGCCAAAAAAGCCAAGAAATAAACTAGAACAACAAGTGTGATGCCTGGGGTTTTATATTTAAAATGTACTAAAATACTTCTGCCGTAATATTTCAGTCTGAATCATCACTTTAACTTAACAACAACGATAGATAATAAGAAGGTCGTCAAGGACACACCATGTCCGAGAATAGAAAATGATGTTATTTAATAATGCTGGACTCTTGTGTATATGTACTACTTTTTTTAAATGAAAATAGAATCACCTCAAAAGAAGAAGTATAACTTAATATGAGTGTTGTCTCTGATAAAGTACACTGACTTGAAGAGAAGTAAGAAAAAAAAATGGAGTGGGTTATGCACAACTATCGTTTAGAGGATCTTTTTATGATTGCATACTACTAGAATATAGAGTATCATGAGCTTATCTTGATTTGGAGGCTACTAAAAGTTCGTACTATATAGACATTCCACCGAAGCAAAAAAGATCTAGATTCAATCTGTTTGCGGAGATTGTGTAGGCTTTTTATGATGTGTTTTTGTCAAGTGTGTATGAACAAAGTCAGATGATAGCAACGCATAAAATTATCTTGATATATATTAGGTTCAGAAGAAAATGTATAGCTTTTAATAATCATCAACTTTTTGAGGCGAAGAAGGTACAAGTGAAAGTATATATCATATGTTCTCGATCTCACCACCTGGGAAGATATTGTGGTACATGCATTCATATATACTATGATAGTAACAATGTTTGATTAGATTGGGCTGGGCCTGTTCTATCAATGTTACTATGTTGATATAAAGAGATGTACACATCTATAATGTGTGTGGTCCTACATGATGTAACTATGATGTAATATTATATTATACAAGTAATAGTACTAGAAGGATAAAGGTTTGTACGTAAGTAGGGAAAGGATTAGGAATATAAAAGAAAGAAAAGTATATTGTATTGTTTTATATATGTTATATCCTCTTATCATTATTACTACTATTATAATATACAATAATTAGCCAAACCACCAAAAAAAAATAGAAGCAAGATAGATATAGTAACGATTTTTGTTCCTATCTTTTTTTCTAAGGAAGGTATGGGAATCCGTGTCCGAGACAGCAGCACCTGCAACCATACCACCAATAGAGATCATTGCTAATCGTCCATTCTTTAATTCAGCAAGTTGATATTCTGCAAGTTTATCAGCAGATTGTGGTTTTAATCCTAATGGATCAAAACTGTAATCACCTGGTGCACGATCAAATTCATTCATGTTAGCTAATGCTGGGAATGTACATGCTTCAGCAAATGAAATCCATGCAAAGATTTGAATCATAGATGTATCAGCTAAAGCATCATGTGCTTGGATGACATTCGGTACTGCCTCGAAACTGAATTGTTCACCAGGGATACGCAAAAATTGTGGAACAACAAATCCAACTGTTGCTAACATGGCTGCTCGGCCGTGCTTTAATTCTGCCTCACGGAACCATGGTGCCCATTCAGGAGCACGCTAGTAGTAATAGAATAGAAAATGGAAAACAAAAGCGTTTGTCAGATTACTGTATTTATGTACGTAAATAAATCGAGAATACCGAAACGGGCTTTTTGTATGTTTTGTGATGGGTTTATTTATGTTTAGCCACATAACATAGTCCTTTCCTTTTCTTCCCGTAAATAACACCGACTACATTTTTTTTTAAGAGTTCTTCTGTACTTTGTTTTCGCCATCCATGTTCAACCGACATAATAATATGTATTATTACTCACCTCGGAAAATCCTAATGGGTCCCAGTTTTTCGAATTTTGTTGGATACCAGCGAATGGAATAGGTTCTGGACCTTCTCCACCAACATATCCACGGCAGAATGCTTCTTCAGCATTCAAACATGTTGATGATTTTACTGAGGATGCAGGTGCGAAAGCACTTGCTGATCCAGCCAAGACGGCTCCAACTGCCAGTAAAATTGATGATTTCGCCATGGTATATTGAATATTGTTCTAGATTTTAATATTAAAAGAATAACTTTATTGTACCGTAGGTTACTTCGAAGTAGTGTTTATCTTTGGTGCTGAGTTGCGAGAATAGTAGAGAAAACATGAATGGAAATCCACCTGCCGCACATCATACCTCACAAATCACAGCAAACAGCTGAAAAGAGCCAACAACGACATCACTGCGTTATGTGCGCAAAGATTTGCCTTCAACTATAATTTTTAGTCGTACTAGTCGATTTTACCGATCTACCGTGTTAAAGAACACACAGAAATAATCATCAATAACTAAACGACAGAAAAATTACATCTTGCCATCAATCAAATGAAGCACTTTGAATACCCTTGTTGTTAATAGGATACTTACACTACTTGTACTAGAATAACTACTCACGATACTATACACATATACACAATGATGAAGCAATCAGTTCTCCTCGCTCTAATTGCTGGCAGTGCCAGTGCCTTCACTACCACAAATGTTTCACCACGAACGGTCGTCACTCAATCCGCTGTTATGGATGATATGGTCGGTTCTGTTGATCTTCGTGGAAAGGAATTCAAATATGATCCTGTACGTACTGTAATACTATTATGCAATGTAGCATGCCGTGATATGTAGATCGAGAAGAAAGAAAATTAATATAGTTGAGTCGGCATAGTTACGGAGTTAGTTACTTATTCAAATCAAGTCTGATCTCTCTCGCTCACACACACACGCATCTCTCTCCCTCTTTGTTTTTTGTCCTTCTTTTTTTTTGCTGCTGTAACCAACGTTATTAATTATGATTTCAGTTGAAACTTTCTGAAACATACAGTCCTTTAGTACCTTGGTTCCGTGAGGCTGAATTACGTCACGGTCGAACTGCTGTAAGTTTACATATTCAATTTTATATGCATATATACATAAAAGAACTTTTTTCCCACACTGGACACGTTATCTTTTGGGTGCTTGTAAAGAACTCTTTTCTGTAATGAAATCTCATTCTCCTTAATTTTTTCCTCTTCTTCTTCTATCTATATATACAGATGTTGGCCGTTGTTGGATTCATCGCAACCGATTTCGTTCGTATTCCAGGTGAAATGTACAGCTTCGAATCGATCCCAAAAACAATCGATGCACACACTATTTTGATTGAACAGGGTCCAATGATCCAACTTGCTATGTGGGTTGGTCTATTCGATCTTCTCATTACAGCACCTGCATGTGCCGCAACTATGAACGGTGAAAGAGATGCTGGTGATTTCGGATGGACGAAGTGGGCACCTGAAGATAAGGATGCATTCGATGGTAAACGTGCATCTGAACTCTTAAATGGACGACTAGCAATGTGTGCTGTTGGAGGTATCGCAACCCAAAGTGTGATTACGGGACATGGTTTCCCATACCTTTTTTAAATTAACAGTAATGCTTCCTACTACCAAAAGTATTCCGGATTATCCTTTGATGGATTTTTTCCTTTCTATATGATCGAAAAAGTTCTCAGGTTACAATATAATGTATAGATATATATTGCTCTGTTGATAATGTTATTATATTAATACAAACTTATGCTTACTTAGTTAGTGAATGAAATTGATTGTCTAGTGTTACACCTTTTTGCTTGTTTGTATCTGCATGTATATGGCGTTAGTTAGATTAAACTAGTACCTCAAATTGGAGCCCTTGACAACTACTGGGTGGTACTACGATGAAAGTTTGATGGACCGACCAAATCAACTGTTTGTTCTTTATCATTGAATACTACAAAGAAAACATGGCATTACCTAACTATCACACACACATACACACACAGTACAATTCAGTAGCTAATAAGAATAGTAGTTGTCATCTGTGGTAAACATTTCCTACAGTACCTATATCGTATATATTATGACTTAATAATTTCCCTATTTTAGCGTCAATCACTGCAACAAAGTAGGAAAACTCTATCATTATATTGAATATCAGTCTTTTGTAGACCTAGCGCCTAATGATGCTGTAGTTCCTGTTCCTGTTGCTGCTATAGTTGCTGGACTATTTATTGGTGTCACAGTATTAGCAGTATTCACTGTGGTAGTAGAGTTTGGGGCGGCAGTAGCAGTGGAAGTGGCAGTGACATCGGTACTCTCTATTCTCTCAACGGATACCGTGGTCGTGGACAATGGCAATGTTATTGACGGAGCCAACTGTGATATAGTAGAAAACATTGGTGTAGAAGGAAGAGAAGAAGCTGCAGACAAATCTGATTGCAACGAAGAAGACGAAAATGCGAACTTGAACTTTTTCCGTTGTCTCTTCGTGTGCTTCAAATGCTCCCGCTTTGCATGGGCTAGACGTCGTAAAACTAAAGAGTCTGGTATATTATCCCTTGGATCGGATATCTCATTTGTGCTTCTGATGCTTTCTTCCAAGGAATGGATGGCATCGGAGTAGTCACCCATCTCGTACTGGGCCGATCCTAAGCGAAAGCATGCCTTAGCTTTTAGGGCGAGAGCTTCGTCTAATATTTCCTTACCTTCGTTATCACTATTATTGGGATCACAAAAAGGCGATACTTCATCAAGGGCTAATCTAGCTTGCTTGGCCGCTATTTGCTTTTCCATGAAGTGGGCAGTTAGCAAAACTAATGCCATATTCAATCGCGTCATGATTAAATTTTTCAAAAGCTCGTCGAAGCGACAAATCCCCATTTTTCGGTTCTTCATATAACCAACGGAGCCATATTGTATTGCTTTGTCGTAACGATGCGCGGCTAAGCCAAGATTTCCAGCCTTGAATGCGGCATTACCACCATCTTTTAGGGTCTTCACCGTTTCTGCTAATATTCTATTCGCATGACGCGCTATATCACCATCATGAAACGATTTGTCTTCGCTGTCTATTTCTTCTTCCGCGTTGTCGCTATCTCCCTGCTTTATACTGTCGACGGCTTCTGCCCTGTTATTTTTTTCTTCCAAGTCTTCTAATAGGACATTGCCTTCCGTATCATTTCCCCGGTCATTTTTAATTGTGCTTTGATTCTTCTTCTTCATTTCTATATCTCCGTTATACTCACAAATTCCACCGTTTTCGCTATCGCTATCGCTATCGCTATCACTATCAACGTCAACACCCCCACCAATCAAGAGAAATCCTCTTTCATCCAGTGTTCGATGGCGATCTCTATAAAAATCGGCGTATGAATCAGATTTGCTGTAGCAAAGATAATCACGGAAGTCGAATGAATCATTACTCATTTCGATATCGTATGGGATCCAATCGGATGGGTATTCAGGCACCAACTCAGAGGGATCTACTTGATGATCTTGCGGAGCGTCTTTCAGCGTTTCCTGCGTGGAATTAACAGTAGATTTACCTGCCATTATCCAGGGAATAGTTGGGTTAAATGAAAGACCTAAAGCATCCGCCTGATGACGTAATCTTATCAAGCTGACCCTTCGTTTGAAATCTTTTATGTCACTTTCTACCGGTACGTCGTCGTCGTCAAAGAACGATCGAAGAACGACGAACAGGTTCTCCTTCAAGGCATTGGGAAGGTTGTGCAAGTCGTTGCCGATTTTAGGAAGATCTATCCGTGAATTACTGCTGAGAACAGATGATTCTCTCATCCATGTCCGAGCCAAACGACTACGACGCATCAAAACCTTCTTGCCAGGGATTTGATCCGGGAAAATTTCTGATTCTTCCAATCTCCCAGCTTCTCGTAGATCTAAGTTTTCGAGGATCGATTGAACTTCCTCCCAATTACGAACTGTTGGTGACATATCGTACGACTGATTTTGCGTCTTTCGAAAGTGCTTCCGTCGCCCGATCGCACTATCGTCTACCTCTGGATCGACTGGGGTTGTTGATCTCCACAATTTCGCGGTTGAATCTATCCCATACGTTACGAAAATAGGCAACGTCGGATGTGGAACGACCCCGTTGCAGGTCGACTGATCCGCCTTCCAAAAGGATACAACGGCGCCTGTGGCCTTTTCGTATATCCACGCGTGACCTGAATCGCTACCAGTGCAAATATATTCATCCCTTGGGCCGGCATATGTTGCGTTCTTAAGGAAGGTAAATCTATTCAAGTGTGCTCCGTATTGGACCTTCAGCTCGGGTAATATACGTTTACCTTTGCCCCATGGGTAGATGGTTCCATCATTGTCGTTATCAACGCTCCTTTCGATGTCGCTATCTTTGTCTAAAAGTTCCATCAGCTGATCCGTCGCTGAACGACGAGGAGATTGGCTGTGCGGGAAAACGGGAAAAGTATAAATTTGGTCGCTTTCATAAGAGACCAGCAATTCTTTGCCATCACGAGACAAATCCAATCCACTAACTGAAACGTTGTTTTCTTCCGATAACGAAGCGGGTTTGTAGTATTGTAGCACACGACTACCACTAGAAGTAGAATTGTGCTGCGACGAATCGACCGTCATTCGTAGATCGCAAAGCGCCACGGCAGGAGAAGAGCCACCAGCTGCATATATATAGTGAAATTGATGTAAAAAGAATCGGGTTAGACGAAAAAGATTCTAAAAAGGAAAAGAATCACAAAGACCAAAAATAACTTTTTTTAAATCGGCGATATTTCATTCTTATTCAACCAATGACGCCACTTCACGTACCGAATGCGTAAGTTGAGCCACCACCGTTACCTTTTCCTACTCCCCCGTCAGTGTTAACCGGTAGTACAGCACATGCCTTGCAAGATCGCATTGACCGGACCATCGATCCAGAAGACCGAGCAGTTCTCGGCAACAAACTCTTGGTGGATTGTTCCCTCGGTGATAGTCGTAAATCGAATCGTATCAGTCCCTTTTCGCTACAAAGTAATCCGACATCCGAGTCATCAATCATTGTATGAGAAAAGCACATCCCACTGCTATTTCTTAAAAAGAAAGCCAAAGGATTTTCTGGATCGAACAATCGAGGATTATTCCTTGTGTCGTCATCATACATCGGATGGACTACAGCCGTGCTGCTGCTACCACTACCGCTGCTACTGGCATTTGCACTCTCGCCGTTCGAACAAGAACGCTCGACATCAACGAGTCTTAGAAATCCATCTGCTCCACAGGTAGCGAACATCCCCGGTCTGCCTTTCAACGGCGTTACGTGGAAGACATTCCCTTTGTGTCCTGTTGAAACACTCGTCAATAATCGAACCGTTCCTGGAGGATGATAGTCACCACTGCAACCATATTCGCCATCATCGTTCCTTCGACGTGCATCAGCAAATGATTGCCATCTCTCCTTGTATCCGTAGTAGTCGTCATTTATTCTAGATGACGATGACGAAAATGGAGTCCACGTTGACATTCCACCAGCGAGAGGACTCGTATTGCCTATCGCCTCGGACACGTCCCATACCTTAAGAAGGCGGTCATCTCCGCTCGTCACGACTTGAGTAGGAATTTCTGTTGATTCCACAGCGTGAACTCCATTATTTGTTGTCGATAATCTCCATCCACAATCGGACGTCAACCAAGCAGACGTATTAATACATCCACCGTGGCGCATAGAGGTGAGTATTGTCCTACTACTTGTCCTACCGTTGAGATCCGGTTCCTCCTGACTACTGAGATCCTCGTCGTCACTATCGCCGTACTTCGCATGTACTCGTAGAATCCCTCTGAGCCGCTATCATCGTCGTCTGATTCTTCCACATCTTCATCTTCATCGTCGTGATCGTCGTCTTCGTCCATCCTCTTGTGCTCGCGCTCTTCGCTATGTTGTTCTTCATTACTGCTATTATCTTGTTCCTCGTCCTCCTCTTGCTTTCCATCGTCGCTTTCGTCGGATTTTGAATTAGAAGAAGAAGATGACGACGATGATGACGACGAAGAAGAAGATAAATGCGATTCTTCGTGTTCACCGTCTTCGTTGTCGCTATCTCTCTCCTGGTGATTCGTTTTGTTAGATTTTGCTTTTACCGAAAATTGGACAGTCGACGCTGGCGTCCCTGGACCTACAACTAATATAGAATTTTGCAATCTCGTCGGATTCCATGCTCCCCGATACGAAAGATAGTTTAATGATTCGTCATGAAGGTGACGATTTCTATTTAAATTCGATACTGACTCATATCCTTGTCTTCGTCCACGTCTCTTGAACATTCCGAAAGTTTGTCGTAGCTGCAATAATTCAGGAAGAGTCGTTCTTCGACATTGTTGTGATTGTGATTTCGATTGTGATTGCCAACTTTTAACGACCGCATCGCTATAGCTTTCATGCATAATACTCATCTCCGGCATCATGGAGGGTTGAAGGAATCAAGTAAGAACAAAAGGAAGAAAAAAGAACGGAACTCCTTTATCTGTAGGCTATTATTCTATTCAATTTTTTCCCCGCTTGACTGCAACTGTACAATGTAGCTGATTAATTCCTGTTTGCGAAGTAATCATTCATATATTTGCTGATCACATAAAGATCTCAACCAAGCTAGTCATCAGTTCGTCCTATGTATCATAAGGAATATGGCCTGACTGATCAAAGTGAAGACTTTTTGTTCTTTATTGGAGTAATACAATCAATAAATAAAAATAAGAACTGCACAACTAACTAACGCTACAAAAGTACTCCTTACACAACTTCACATCGAGATCTTCGTGTCAGCGTACATGCTTGAGCATGGCAATCATACATACCGTTTTTATGTTTGCTCCACGACTCGGATTTTGCCTTGTACTCGCTGTCACGTTTGAACTAAGTTGCCCTATAGCTTTTAAATTAATAAATTACTATGATATTATAATAGCTACCATATTATTTCCAGTGTTATTTGCCTACAGCATATCTATTTCCATCCCAATTGATTGGTCCATCAATCTTAAGTTGTACATACATACATACATACATACATACATGATGTGTAGGCTTTCCTCTGTGTGAAGAAGGAACATTTTATTATTCTCAACCAAGCTACTTTTTGAAGTGATATGTAGCAGCAGTCAATGTTTGTTTATTCCCCAAAAGGCACACACACACACACACACACACACACACACACACACACACACACACACACACACACACACACACACACACACACACACACAATAAAAACCAGTTGTTGTCGATGTTTGTTTTTCAGTATAGTACCTACCTGTGTGATGGAAATCTTGATCAAATCCTTAAAGGAACTACGTACAATTTTGGCAGCAATTTCCAAGTATGCGGCGCACCACAACCACCAGGAGACATTGACTATGGTAAAACAATGAAATAACAAAGTCGGAGAGTATTCAAATACAAAAGTCTAGATTTGTTGACCACAGTCATTATACAACGGATAGAGACGCAAATGGTGTGTTAATGTTTGAATCGGTGGTAACAGCTGGATTCTACAGTTTGGGGAGGCATCATTCCTGTGCAAAGGAACAGTTGTTTGTGCGAAGGAACAGTTGATTTGCTCATCAAATTTGATGGTGGTAGTGGTCGCAAAAGCAGAGGCAGAAACAGAAACCATCGTCACTGACAATACTTGTTCCAGCATCCATTGATTGCGCAATGAGTAAGAAATCACCATTGATGTAGTGCGTTTGTAACAACAATATCTCTCACAAGGCAGAGTGATTATGATTCAGGTGCAACAAGTTCTACAAAAGAAAGCAGATGATGGTGGATAGATAATAGCTTTCGCATCTTGGTGGATAGGATTGGCCATCGTTTTTGGTTTCACTTTTCCTTCCTAATAGACCTGCTAGCTTTTCTTTCACATACACATACACACATGAAATACAACACACGTAATCAGTATTATCTACGACGAGATTAAGAATATCTATCACTTAGCTAGCACTTAGCACTTTGTGCCTATTATAAATAATACTGTGACACTAAGGAGATTCATTGCAGATCATATAATCTAGGGGCAAGAAGAGAGCATACCTATTAGCCTTGTTCAATTCTGGCATATACCGTAGCAGGTAACTTCTTTTTGCATGAAGAAAGATCTGCAAAGGTTTGCTCAACGGGGATGCAAGCATTTTTGCCAATTTTTAGATCCTATCAAATTGTGTATATACAGGTATGTTCAATGTAGCATTGGACATACCACTGTTGAACTTGACAGATAAATCCATCTATCTATTTGTCAGCAATACAGCAGATATCTCATGTGCATTTTACATTCATTCACTGTAGTAATGTTGTTTATATTACATTACATGCTTTAGTCACCATCTTCGCTTTGTTAAAAAACAGAGGAGAATTAATTGTTGCTGTCGTTATCCCAGTTAAAATCCAACCAAACAGTTGTTAGGCAGAGAATAATTGAATGTGAGGAGTGGGTACTATACTGTATGTAAATTGTTAGAGAGAGGAGGAGGAATAAGAAGATGATGATGGACTATAATAAAGGGTTTTTCCAAAATAATAAAAAGTTATAAAAATAAAAATAAAGACAAAAAAGAGAACAACACCTGGGATTCCAACGTGGTCCCCCACCGTAGTACTAACCAGGCCCGAACATGCTTAACTTCGCTGAGCAGACGGGAAGCGGTGCTGTCATGTTGGTATGGTCGTTCTCTCTACTGCTTGCGAATTTTGGGATCATAAAATAGAATCAAGTATTTTATGCTGCAGTACTGTACATAGGTTTCTACGTAAAGACCACGCGGATTACCTGCCCTTATCGTCCTACGGAAGTCTACTTCGTCGAAGTAAAAAAATACATTTTATGCCGAAGTTTTAACTTCGCCATACATCAATTATTTATTTTGTTCTTTCGAACACAACAACTAATCTCGAAATCGATCATCAATTAACTGAGTCAATTGAGTAGATATCGTTTATCATACAATATAAATTGATAATGCGCTTTTACATCATATAACCATCATGACCACGACACTCGAATCGATTTCTGATGCCATCACTCGCAGAAAACCTCTCAGTCGTCGCAACAGCACCGTCAATGATGATGGTAACGAAAAGGATGACGACCAACATGGTTCGTTGAAACGGACACTCGGAGTTACGGACTTAATACTCTACGGAATTGGGTGTTCCGTGGGAGCTGGTATTTATTCATTGGTGGGTATTGGCGCAAGAACCGCTGGTCCGGCAATCTCGATGAGCTTCGCCGTTTGCGGGATCGCTTGCTGCTTTACGAGTTTAGCTTATGCAGAATTTGCAGCTAGAGTACCGATGGCTGGTTCTGCTTACACATTTACATATGTAAGCTTTGGAGAGCTAGCTGGATGGTTAGTCGGTTGGAATTTAACTCTGGGCTATGCCGTTTCTGCCGCAGCAGTTTCCCGATCATGGGCTGTCTACACATCGAATTTCTTTCACGGCTGGTTGCAACATCTTAATGGCAGTGACAGTGGCGGTAGTGAAGATTCTGCGACAACGAGGATAGCAACAACGACCGATAACATTCTTATATGGTCAGTAAATGCCAAACTCCCAACGATTTTCAATGGTCAACAACCATACGAATGTTGTCCCCTCGCGGCTGTTGTTATACTTCTGTGTACGTCTATTTTGGTTACAGGTGCAAAGGAATCCGCTCGGTTCAATACTGCTATGACCATACTGAATCTTGCAGTATTGGGCTTTGTAGTTGTCGCAGGATGGACAACCGGTAGCGTTCGACATGATAATTTGTTCATTCCTTCGTTTTTCCCCGAAGGACTCGACGGTGTTGCTCGTGCCGCTGGTCTAGTTTTCTTTTCGTATCTAGGCTTCGACATGGTCTCGTGTTTGTCGGAAGAAGTAATAGACCCCGAAAGGAATATGCCGATCGGTATCGTTGGTTCTCTCGTTGCGAGTACATTTGTGTATTTCATCGTGTCGTTGACGGTAAGATGTTCGTTTCAGTCCTTTTAATTTTTTTGTTCCACGAATATGAACTTTCTCTGATCTTTCTCTTCTGTTTGAAATATATAGGTCGTGGGGATGCTTCCAATTAAGCTTTTAGGCGACGACATACCTGTTGTCAATGCATTATTGGCCAACGCTTGTTGCACTTACGAAGAGCAACTCGAAGATATCGATAATTTCGATTCAGATCACCAATATCAGTGCTTATCGTACTCATCATGCGAACCACCGCTTGGTAACAATTCCTCTTTTACCTTCTCATTGTTGTTGGTTGGAAGTAGGGTAGTATCGATCGGAGCGATATTCGGTTTAACGACAGCAACATTCGCTTGTTTAATGGGTCAACCGAGAATATTCTTTTCGATGGCACAGGATGGATTGTTATTCAAGATATATGGTAGGATCAACCCCAAAACGGGCGTACCAACTGCGGGGACCGTTCTTACAGGAATTATGACAGCCTTCGTGGCATGCTTCATCAATTTAGAGTCATTAGCGAACACAATAAGTCTAGGCACTCTCCAGGTATTTTCGTTCGTCAATGCTGGAGTGATTGTCTTACGGATGACGCCACCATTAACATCGATTGCAACTGAGATGGAAGACAATGTTGACGGTGATAGGGGTGTCAATGAAAAATCCTACGAGGAAGTTAAGGCTGAACCCAATATCTTCGACGAACAGTCGGGGCTTTTGATATCATCTGGAAAGCGAAGATCCTCCAGATATAGCGCTACTGATGCTAAATCAACTCGAAGACATTCACACATGCTTCCCGACGACGGCGGATTTGTTTTGGTCGAAAGAGCATCTCGAGAATTCCGCAGTAGTTATTTGTCAACTGTTGTCAACAGTGATGGAAGCACAGCAAAATCGGGAAGTCACATACGGCTGTTAGAACAAAACGGAAATAAGCCGTATTGGCTTACGCTTGTGATAACCATATTAGCCGTGTTGTCCTCGATGGGCTTCTCTCGTAGGTGGCCTATTTGGATTTGGATTACAACTTTGGGCTTCTTGTTCGTGTCGATAATCGCGTTGTCGCGATTATCAAAAGGATCTCCTCCTGATACATTTAGCTGTCCGTGGGTACCAGCGGTCCCTTTACTGGGAATCCTATGTAACTCTTTTATGATGGGTTCTATGCCCTTATCAACTTGGTCTGCAATTTCTGCCTGGCTTTTAGTTGGGGTTTGCTTCTACTTTAGCTACGGAATACACAATTCAGCATTGCGAAAGACCACGATCATGTCTTGAGTAAAATCGATTCCTCATTATTTCTAGTTATTCAAAACTGAATTTTGTGCCTTTCTTTATTGACTCGCATCGCGTGGAGCGGAATGACTCGATAGTATAATAGATTGACCATATATAATATGTTTCCAGTCACACCTTCATAGTATGATCCGTGCAGGAATATCAAACAATAGTGCTAAAACATGTTGATGTGTAGAGCAGTATTTAAATACTACTCCTAATGAAGATATAACTAGAATCTATAGTATCTTTTCCCCATGTTGGTCATGGTTTAAGTTTATCTGGAATAAATCTCCCCCATGTATTAGTGTATTCTAGCTATTAAAAGTAAAAGTGGATGTGAAAGTTTTTTCAAAAATTCTTTCCTCCTTAGAAAAAAGTAGTGCATCTGCAATAAAATAGTACAGAAATGATGTGCATTGTGCTAGTGCTTATTATATGTAGACGTATAGACAAGAATGGGACTAAAGCTCTCACAAGCAAGAATAAAACACCATTAGTTCTGTATAGCATCTCTAATATACAACACTTCTTTCCTGCACCAGAAAAATAAAAATAAGAAGAACAACATTTCAGTCAGCCCTGCCTAACCTACTGTTCCTACGGAGACACTACTTTGCCTACAATGCTACTATCATAAAGCTGAATAAATGAAAAGCAAGGAATGTACTGTTTTGTACTAGTACTGATAAAGCTCAAAAATTCAAAGGTTAGAATATCTTCAAGGTAAAAAGCTACTGTACTTGTACTGTACAATTATATTGTGTAGTGTCTTACTACTACAAAATTAGTACTTACTTGTAGGCGGGTCGACTGTTGTCTTACTAGTCTTTCTAAGACGGTGAGGAGCAGCGCGGCAGCTTTTAAATAACAAGTTATATATATAATATATATATAACTTGTTACAAGTAAGTACTATATAATATTATATAGTACTTACGTGTACTGTACAATTATATAGCGAAATTTGCCTGTCTTTGAAACACGACTGGAAAAACTGTGCGTAACGGAAACAGCAAGACTAAAATAATCGTTTGAAAAAGTGGAAATCACGACGGCAGTTTTTTCTTCGATGCCTAGCTGTGTGCCTTCGAACTTCGACAACACAAGAATTCATAATTCATTCGAACATAGTAATAAAGTGACCCACAGCAACAATCAAACGAAAAACGCCAAGTCAACACACTGAGCATATAAATTATTTTTTTAATTGGGAAAGCAAAGCAAAGTGAGAGAGAGTGAAGTAACAACAATACTTAATCTATACTACAGTATACACATAAGTTCGTTTTTTTTAAGATGATGAATTTTTTTGGGAAAAAGAAAAAAGATGTTCCGAATACGACTGTTTCAGCGACATCGGCATCAAAACCATCAGACGCTCAAACGACGATCGTCAAACTTCGAGAATCGATTGCTAACCAAGACAAGAGGTCCGTTGTGATGTGATGCGTTGCGTTGCTTCATTTTATTTTCAGTAAAAATTGCATATTACGTCGTTACGTTATATATATAATATATTCAATTTACATATCTTAACAATCATTTGTCGATTTTCTTTCCTTTTATCTTTTGATATTTAATTTTCAAAATCATTTACTTCGGGGACTATACATTTCCTCCAAAACTCTCAATGCAATTCAATGCAATATAATGCGATTTACAGAGAAGAACACATCCAAAAGAAAATTGACGGTATGATCGTAGAGGCCAAGGGAAAAATGGCCAAGGGTGATAAAAAAGGTGTGTGTATAATGTGTGTGTGTAAATTCGGATGGTAATATAGAGATTGAGTGCATAGTGAAAATTGGTGTCATAATTAATCGGTGTGTGTGTGTGTGTGTGTGTCGTTTCTGATACAATTCTTTTTTCTTTAATACTTTTACTCATCCCATTTTCTCGTGATCTTTTCTTGAACCATATTCATACGTTAACGACCAAAAAAAAAAAAACCTTTTGTTCTATTATCTGGCAATTCATTACTTTCATCTCATTGTGTCTAAATTTATTTTACCAAAATCAAAATCGAAAAGGCGCATTGTACGCAATGAAACGAAAAAAACTATACGAACAGGAAGCGTCAAAAATCCAAAACGTACGCTTCACGCTAGAAACACAGGTCATTAATTTAGAATCAGCTCAACAAAACGCTCAAACATACTCGGCACTCAAACAAGGAAACACAGCAATGCAGGGTATTCGGAAACAAGTTGGAATCGAAGAAGTCGATGATGTGATGGACGAAATCAAAGAAGAAATGGAAATGGCACAAGAAATCAATGACGCGATCGCTCAACCTGTCGATCCACTGATGGCCGACGAAGATGAATTATTGGAAGAACTTAATATGCTGGAGACAATGGATTTGGAAGCTGAACTACTCAAACCTCCACCAGCGGCGGCCGTTTCTAACTTTTCGATGCCGTCTGCTCCCGATTCGAAACTACCAGCGTTGGCGAAAAAAGAAGAAGACGATCTCAGAGCATTGGAGGCAGAATTGGCAGGACTATAATAGAAATTCCAGTAAATTTTTCGCCCGTTCGTTCGTTCGTTCGTTCGTTCGTTCGTTCGTTCGTTCGTTCGTCCATCCATTATCGATGGAAATAATTCATTTCTACACGACGACAGGGAAAACTATGAAGCGAAACAATAATTATTTCTGTTGGTTTTGATTTGAATGGATCATAAAAAGATTTAGTTACATCACGGTTTAATCAAAGTATGTGGGTCATAGTAAATCTTAAATGAACGGCAACAGAAACAGAAACAACCTCGAAAATATAATTGTATATGATTAGAATAAAAAATAGTTTAAAACATTGTGAAACATTACTATTGAATAGTACTATTTTCTTCCATTGTATCCTAAATTGTTCCTTCCTTCCTCGAAAATTTCTGTAAAATCCATAGCCTAATTTATGACTTACTTTGGGTGTTATGAAATTTTGGAAGCAACACCATGATTCAACAATACTAATGAAATAGCCTAGTATTAGTCATTAAGTGTGTTATGCATTATATATGTGGCGTTATATTTGAATAGATATAATATTGCAGTCTAATCTAAATCTATTTTAAATCATCTATTAATTTGTTTCTTGACATGTTCATATTTTCTATTATCACTCGCCCTGTTTAAGTTCCATTTATTTTGTATGAAATATAGCATTTCATTTTCTTCGTATGTCTATCATATTTAGATAGTTCTATTCTCTATTCTATTCTAGTAATGTACATACATATTTATATGGTAGTATCCGACTTCTTCATTCTAAGCAATCGATGTCGTAGTAGTAGTGTCGTCTTCGTAGGAGATTCCGTTCGCTTTTAACAAATTCTTGAGTCGGATAATTTCTAGATCTTTTTCTCTTAAAAGTTTGTCTTTGGAATTTTCGTTTATTAATGATGATGACGATGATGATAATAATGATGTCGTCGACGGAATACGCACTGGTAATGATGTCGATGTTGACAAAAGATCTTCTAATTCTTCCAAGATTTCTATACACGACGGACGAATCTTTGAGTCAGATACGATCATCCGATATGCCAATTGAGAATGGAATGATAATATATTGGAAGCAGAGGAAAGAGTGGTGGTGCTACTCAAGGTAGATTTGTTCTTCAGTTCGGAGAGTACCATCGCTCGTTCCATTGCAGTGTCAAAATTGCCGAAAAGTTCCACCAATAAAATTCCTAACGAATATACGTCGCATTTTTCGCTATATATACCTGTGATTATTTCGGGAGCACGATATAGATACGTTCCTACCTCGGACGATTGTTTGTTGGTGCTAGCACTGATTTTCATTGTGTTGTGTTGTGATTCTTCATCATTGCTGTTGTCGTCATTATTGACACCAGTCATCGCTGTTTCATTGGTGATGGTGGTGGTGGAAATTGTCGTCGTCGTCGTCGTCGCCGTCGCATCAATCGTTGCTAATCCCAAATCGCCAATTTTAATGATCCCTTCGTTGGTAACAAACACGTTGTTGGGTTTGATATCACGATGAACAATCCCATTTGCGTGCAAATGTGCTACTCCTTGCAAGGTTTGTCGAAAGTACGACCAATATTGATTAATCACGTCGTCGTCGTTTTCGTTTTTGTTATTGATATTGTTATTGCTATTGTTATTGTTATTGTCGTCATCGTCACCACCTTCATCGCCGTCGTCGTCAATTCCTTGCCGTTGAGTAGAAGTGCCATCATGGAATACCTTCTTTTTCGTTGCCTTCATTTTCATTGCTTCCTCTAACGTCGAATCACAATATTCCATCAATATATACAGTCGTCGTCGATATGGTTTAACTTTACGTATATTCATTTTAGATGTATCGACATGATTCGGTAAGCTTTGTTTGTAACAATCGACGCATAAATTTAAGGGTTGTAATACTGAATCGATCAATCCCCAGTATTCTAATCCAACCTCCCAATCGTCGTATGTCGATTGACATAAATGACACATCGTAGTAGTATTTTTTTGTCTTGTTGACTGGTCGTCGTCGTTGCTGCACGCACTGGTACTACTATTACTAATGCATGAATTCATAAAAGAAGATTCATCAGCCACACACCCATCATTATTCTTATCATCATCATCATCATCATCATCATCATCGTCATCCCGACTTTTCTCGACCCACGCGGAGTAGTACCGTACTACATGGTCGTTGCTAGGAATACTTGATAAGATCTCAACTTCACGAAGGACGCGTCGGAATGATTCTGATTCTTTTTCTTCTTCTTCTTCTTCGCCATCGTCATCATTATTGTCGTCTTTGTTCCGTGGTATCGGAACGACCTTTAGTGCGTAAAATTTTGAATCAAGTTTATTTCGTACTTTATATACTTTTCCAAATCCACCACTACCCAATACTTTCAGTATAATAAAATCGGTACGATGACGGTTCGTTGTTTCGTCATTAATTCGACGGCTTCTCCAAACAAATGAAGAAGACAATAAAGATGAAGTAGAAGATAATGTTGACAACATGCGTTCTTGTTGTTCTTGTTGTTGACTGATATGATTCTTATTGCTGGTACTACTACTACTGGTGCCGTTCGTCGTCCAAGAAGAACCCAAGAAATTTTGCATACAGGCTGGTGAAATAACAAATCCGTAATATATTCAAGCTACTGAAGTAGTAATACAGTATTCTTTAAGTTAAGATAGAACTTGTAAGCTCTAGTGGCTCGGGGAGTCTATTCGCATCCGCTTTCGCCTGGAAGTTAACAGATGAGAGCACGAGGCCGAATAGAATGAATGTACAATTTGTAGCATCAACTTCGAATTGATATTATCGAAGGTGACATAAATTATTCTAGTTAAATCTTTTCTATGTAACTTACTGTATGTACGATTCAAAACATCAAGCAACCTTTACTCTGTGAGATGTTCAATCTTGTGCGGAAGATCTACTGTAACACAACCCCTGTTTCCGAAGAAGAATTCAACATCAAAAGGGGATCAAAGAGGGTTCTAAAATTTCCTCTAAACTTGATTGTTTTTTTTTTATTTGTTCAAACTGTAACTACTTCGTACGGTACGCTGCGCACCAATCAAATCAATTCCTACAGATTCTTCATCACGAGATGTAAGTAAATGTTCACTTACGCCTAATACATATACGTAATATATGTGAATCTATGTGTGAGTCTAAATATAATAGTATTATATATATATTTTTTGTTTTTAATTTTTATCTGACTATTATTGTGTGAAAACAAATGTCCTTTTGTTAAATGTGAATAGTCACAAAGCATTCGAGTCGGCCAGTTGACTTGCCGGTGCACGAGATTCCAAACGATTTTTGTAAGTATCCGTTACCAAATGTTTTTACAATTAACCTGAAACGATATAAAGCGTGAGTCGTATTATTTCACCGCACATTATTCTCGCTAATACGACCGAGGAAAGTTCTAACATTCAACAAACGCTTCAGAAAATTCCTGAGCCGTTGTCTTTGTCAATTACAGTCAAAAAAGCTTAACAGTAGTGCTGTTACTCTGGGCTTCTGTACGTTGAATCAGTAATCTAAAGTGGTCGCGTGGTTGCTTACTCCCTTCCTCTCTTTCGCTTGTGTGTGTGTGATTTAGCCTTGTGGATACGTTCTGTAAACATTGGGGCTGTGTTGTAATCGCAGCGAACATATCTTCTTTATTGAAAAACGCAACACGCCAAAATAAACGTCCGTAAGTTGAGAGTGTATCAGACACGCTGACATAACATGTATGTAAGGAAGTTTACTGTATGTGGATGACCTTGCTTTTTCATGCGTTTCAGCACTTTCTTTCATCCTCATTGTTTAAATATACATTATATCACAGCAACGGAATAATTTTCTTCTACATTCTAAGAAGGATTAGCAGTGTAAAATAGTACATGCATTCTTGTAAAAAAGCTGTAACAAGCATAACCAAAATTCTGACGGCACATTGTACCTGTATTTAATTCCTTTGTTTTTTTTAATTTTTTGTCTGGTAGTCAGTACAGTTCAGCTCTTCACCGTCAACTATACAGCCGCCTTAGTTCATTTCAACTCCACAGGCATTTCCTACTGCGAACACCCTACAGTATATTCAACAAGGGCAAGAGCTACTATTATTAATACTGTAGTCAATACTACTAATAACGTGGAAGAAACAAGTTCAAAAGCGGTCATATTATAATTGAGTGCGTATTCACGAAGGAGGAGCTGTTTTAAATCTCTTTCTTCGATCGGCAGCATTAAGCGCATACAACATAAGGTACAAGTACCCCACCCATACATACCGTGAAATGATGGTAGGCGACAAGTTATCATCTCCCTCGTCTTCTTCGAACGGGTATTCTCATCCTACCCATCCCAGCACAGCCGGTTCCAGTGGAAGGACGAACAATAGTACTACTAGTGACGAGCCTCATCTGGTTATCACGAAACAAGCTCCGGTATCTGTATATAGCAATGAAAGTTTCATGGTTGATGTTCAACTAGTGCTCCCAAAGACATCAAGTCCACCGTCGAGGATATGGAACTGCGATGAACCAATTGAACTCACAGCGAGTTTGCACCACGCTAAGTCAGGGGAACCAGTCCAAAGTGACGAAGCCCAGGTAATGACCAAACCGAGTAAGATTATGATCCCCGCACCAGGAGGTACCGTTGGCGGTGATAGCAACAACAACGCAGTGGAGGATGGTAATGGAAATAAAAGTGGCAGCGCTAAGCGGTCGGTCACGGTAGAGTGCATGATCCGGACCGATGCCATCCATCGGGATGTCGGAGCCGCGTACGTTGTTCGATTCCGCACATCCGGTGATGATAGTAGGAACAATGATAACAACTGCGCGTTGAGCACAAGCAGCCCCGAACGAAGACGAGCCGTGAAAAGCGTGTCGACCCGAGGAATAACAATGGTCAACTATAAAATCCGTGTTACAGTTGAGGAAGATTGGGAATCCGTTTGGTTCAAAGATGAAGGTGGTCGAGACAAATCCATGGAGGTATTTGTTGCCATAATTGACAAGGATGGACAATTGAAGACGGGAGAACATATACCATTAGAAATAATCTTATGCTACAAGGTAGATGAAGGAGATGACCCACCCTCGAAGGTCATAAACCAAGAAATTTTACGAATCCTCGGTTCGAGCAAGATCATTTTAGACAAGGATACTGGCAGAACTCGAGTTCGGTACCGTATTGAAGACGTTTCGAAAAATCATCAAGCACAAGATTTCCTCTTACAGATAGGACCGGAACGTGGAACGAAGGGATACAAGGATGTCGCTCCCGCATATACGCCCGCCGTGAACGTCCGTTCCAAACGAAACAAACGGTCTCGGGGAGCGTCGCAACCGAGAAATGCAACCGCACGTCAATCAGCTTCAGGAGTCAAATCCAGTCATGATCATGCCGTTTCATCACCTCCAACCGCTTCCCGACAAAGAGTTACCGGATCATTTGGTGGTGGAGTAGGACAAGATCCGCATTTAGGAGCGTCCGGCAACCAAAATATTCATTTAAATCCGAACAAGTCCGATGAACTACATACGGCTATGAAGGGTATCATCGGTTGGGCCGATGTGGTTGTGAATGAACTATATCCCTTACAATGGCAGGTCCAAGGATATCAACAACTTCTAGATGGGACACCAGATTACGCTAAACCCTTCCACAACATGGTCAACCCTAACAACTCCATCAGTCAGATTCTTACCGGTTATACTGAACAAGTTCGAGTCCACCTCCGGGTTCTATTAAATGCTGTTGAAGAAGCACAGGAAGTGAATGCCGCTAATGTCGCTAATGCCGCTAATGGAGGGAGAGCTGCCGCCGCCGCTGCTTCTGCTGTAGACTATGTGTCGTCGTCGCTTCAGGGCCGCCAAAATTTTGCGTCTGCTGATCCTTATAGCTCTTTGATGGGAACAAATCGATTTGGAAGAGTAGGACCGGGGGGAGCGACCACATTAGGAGTGATGGCGCCAGGCTTTCGCTCAAGGGCTGAAGAAGCTGCAGGTGCTTTGCCTTATCAAGCTCAGACCAACAATATGACAAATAATATGACAAGCAGCATGGCAAACAGCATGTCCGGTTCGACGGCCTTATCAGGAACCGCTGGAGCGCCAATATATCATCAAGCTTCGATGCTAACCCAGCAGCCGGGACTTCGTGGCAGCCACCATACTGATCATCCTCAGCAGAAAAGTTTGGCCGCCGACAGCATATCACGAGAATCTGAAGTTGAGTATGTTTTGGCCAAGCAATACAAAGCACTGCGCGATGGAAAAAGGTTTGGGTTTCCGGCCTTTAACGATCAAATGGAGATCCTCGGTTTCTTTCGTGAAGAGAACGAGAAGGTCGGAACGAGTCAATTTGTTCACATTAGTAATTACAGTGAGGACTTTGGACCTTTGGAAATTTTGCAAGCGCATGAGATATTGCGAGATTTTATTGATAAGGGAAGTGACGCTGTCCACAGTCTAAAAGACCACGGAACAATCCAAAGACTATTGGACGCTGCTATGGTATATGACTGGAGCAGAGAAATGAGCAATAGAGGGGGTGCTTCGACCTCTCTTCAACTAGGTTAAACGACAGAAGTAACAATTGGGTTGAGTTTTGGGGTCAAAAAAACTAAGTGAAAACGTACAGGTTAAAAAATAATCTTGTTGGACGCTTCATGTGTGTGTTTGTAACATAATGTTTTGTGAGAAGAATGCGTCATTTCATTATCCGGTGTGAAACCTCTGGTTCGTTCTTTTCCTTTTATGATAGTGATATATTAATGTAAACCGATGAAATCTAGACAACCAGCCATACATTATACCTTGTCACATCTACATTTGTATATATATATATATATATATATCCTATATATATATCATACAGAATAGTTTAGCATTCTTTTTAAAATCAATTCATTGTAGACATACATCTCTATGGATAGTCTCTATGGATAGTCTCTATAGAGAGCAGACAATGGTATCAAAATATAGATTTAAAAATGTTCTCTAATCATTTTTTTGTACAAACTTAAAGTTATCAGTTATGCAGATAAATCTACCCAACCAAACAGCCACACAACTCTTCACTACATAAACACAGGGTTCTTTGTTGTTGTGGTTGTTAATTAAATAGTAGCAGAGATTAATAGCAAATTAACGTATGGGGTTATTGTTATACTACTTTGTCATGACCAATGCCTGCATGATATAATCTAGTATTATTCACCATACTAAGAATGTTGAGACTTTTATGAGCTACTACTAACTAATACTTCAAAGTAATGATACATTCATTAAAAGGCTATCCATCTATGTTTTAGACATACTGCATATGACTGAAGGTTTTATTATTGAACTGGCTGGTAATATTTAGAAAAGTGAAAAAATGCCAACATATTTTGATACATCCTCTTCATTCACTACAGTAATGAGCGAGTATAATTAATAATCACATTATTTATTTAATCTAAGAAAACTTTGGAATAACATAAAGAGTTGGCTGTTTCTCATGTAATAAACTAAACTGCAAGTTGTTATAGTTTTGGTATTTAGGTACTACAACAAAATATTTTCATAGGGAATAATTAGTTTAGAAAAGCTATGGCTCAATAATGACTCGCCTTTCACCAAAATTAGAATACTAATAATAATACACGATAAATAACTTGACAGTAACTTAGTTGTTTTTCAACAACTTCATCGTCGCGCGAGCCTTCATTTTTGAAGTAGGACTAAGAAGTTTGTATATAATTGTTTTCAAATCATCTGACCAAGACGGGATGATTTTTGCCTGAAAGTAACCTACACCAATTACGACAATAAAATCCATGGCAGACAGCTTATCTCAATTCTGTAGTATTCAGTATTCCTTACAATTTTCAAATTTTATTCTTGAGTTAGAACAGCAATTTAACATTTAACACACATTATTTCGTTATTGGTTATTATTGATGAACAATGACAACGGATACGAAAACATTGGATACAACCCAATAGAGCAGAATAACAATACGCAACAACAACTCTCAACAACTCTCACATCACCCCTATCGGCATTCGTCTGGAACTTCGCAGTTACCTTCTTTTATTGACTCCAATAGTTCCGACAGACTTAGTGTATTTATTAAATCATAATTTGTGGCTATCTATCATGTTCCGAAAATTTTCTCTATTTGGTGGCAAGTCCAAAAAAAATCGTCCCAAGAAAAAGCGGCTGTCTCCAGCAGCTCACGACCGTAACAGTAACGGCGATGTTGAGACTACAGTTCCTCCATCGTATCAATATGCGATGAACGAATACGCCTTAACCTCTCCCTCTATGACAACCCGACGTTCAGCAAATTCGCCAAACGTAGATGACGATGGAAAGATCCGACCGAGTTATTCCATGACGGAAGTGGAAGAAGAAGAACACGAATTCCAACAACAACAGCAGCAACAGACATCTATAGATCAATCGAAACAACCACAACAGCAGCAGCAGCAGCAGCAAAGTTCACAGCTAGACCCCCCTACACAACATGACGACGTCCAACGTCAAAAACAAAGCGCAACACCTCGACCACCACCACCACCACCCGGTCAACCTTCTACGCGGGATGGAATTTTGAGATCTTCCTCACGGCGAAGCCAGAGGCAGCAACAGCTGCCAGAGCAACTAACTCAATACAGTCCCTATAATCGTCGACGGTATCTTTCTCCAAAAGCCGAATATTTTTCGTACGATGAGGATGATAACACTACTACTACAATGGGAGGAAATGATGACAGTGGTTCCATTGGAGGACCATCGATGTTGAAACACCCCTCTTATCTGAATCAAAACAACAACAACAACAACAATGGAAATGTTGAGCCAATGATGCCCGACTCGACGTATGAAGAATGGTACGGTGATGCGTACGTTGGGGGTCCTATAAGATACATCTACCCTTCCGGGTATCAATCGATGCGTCCGAGAGGTGGACCTTGGAAACTCAGCATCGTCGTTTGTCTCTTGTTTACGTGGTTATCGATTTTTGTTATCGGTCATTGCAGTGATAATTATACCCAAAAACAAGCTTCTCAAAATAACAACAACAATAATAATAATGATAACAACTATGAATATTCGTATATCGACGATGATAATCTTGTCATTGACGCGAAATGGTGCGGTTCGCGGTTATTGTATTGGTTATGGGTAATATCGATGCTTATTACAGGACTGGCTACGGCATATTGCGGTGTCATCGGTTATATTAAGATTCGTGATTTTGCCGTTGCTAATACACGAAGTCAACCCCCCGGGATTATGACGGTCGGTGATTATTCGTTATCACCAGACGGAAATGTCCATGTCAACAGTAGTCACCGACAGGGTACTCAGGGAAATTCGGATTATTATGTCCCAATCGGTGATGCTAATAATAACGGCATAATTTCGAGACAACAACATATATCAGCACTGAACAACAATAGTAATACAGCTCGACTACAGCAAACACATCCATCTCAATACAATAAAACAATATATCAAGCCGACGGGACTCCGCAATTCTGGGGCAATCAGATATATAGACCAAATCAAGCAGCTGTTGCCATTACCAGCCGGTAATCGTAAATTAGATAATACCCATTACCTGAGAACAATTTATCGTAAGATGTGTGAAATAAAGCTGGATGCTACTAGTAGTAGTGCTATACTATACTATACTAAGATAGGATGCGATAATTTGTAATTTTGCACAACCGAGGATGTGTTTTACGATAGCACAATGTAAAGGTTTTAATTACAAGTAAAGAAAGATGGCTCTTTGCAAGCACTATTCAGTCTCATTCCTCAAAAGCAAACAGCCCGCCGTTTATAATTCAGTTCTATACGTAAGTGCCGAAGATTTAATCTTTGCTAATTATAATAACTCAAGTTTTAAATTTTGAAATGATCTTTTACAAACGATATTTAGAAACTGCTGAGTTTAGTTAGTTCGGTTCTAAGCAGATTCGAAGTATCGATCGTCGATGAATTCTTCGTCTCCCTTTTCTCCCAAAATTGGTATCGACGATGCGGCCGGACGTTCTTGAATTCCCAAATACGGCTTCCACGTTGGATGGACCCTCTTGGGTATCATCCGAGCTGACTTTGCAGCCAATTCCTTTTGACTAGGACATCGTGGTTGTTCTCGTAATATCATACCGATCGAGCCGATTTTCGACAACGGCGTTGATCCCTTTCGGCCGTTACATTTTAGACAACATGTCACAGCATTATCCCTATTATTATGTTCAAATAATCAACAAAATCAAAAATTATATTATGTTTATGGGTGTGAGAAAAATCACAAGACTTACCCCAAACACTTCTAAACAATCGCAATAAATCACGTAACCAACGCCATCATGGCAATACATGTATAAGGTTATTAACTGTACAACACAAGCTGAAAAACTCACCATTTCAATAAACCACCCATCGATCTAGGTACAACGTGATCAAGA
Organism: Fragilariopsis cylindrus CCMP1102; assembly: GCA_900095095.1. Lineage (NCBI taxonomy): Eukaryota > Bacillariophyta > Bacillariophyceae > Bacillariales > Bacillariaceae > Fragilariopsis > Fragilariopsis cylindrus. The sequence continues at coordinate 88,498 of FMBT01000388.1, forward strand.
GACAGATCATGGGTATGGAACCGCTCAGTGCAGTACTGGCATTTGTATTCGTCTCTTAAAAATACATTTCTTCGCGTGAATGCTGGTCTAGTATTCTTTTCAGGTACATAATCATTCAGAGCGATAACAGACGGCAACGGCACCGCTATATTTGACGCTCGTACCGTTAGATCAGGATATACGTCGACTACTGTGACCTTACCACTAAAAATCCCCTTTACGGCGTCCTGCCATGACCATAGACTTAGCGGCATATAACTCAACGGCTGCCCATTATTGTTGTTGTTATCATTATTATTATCATTTAGTAGAAAGTTATTTCGACGTTCGTAACGTTGTTGTTTTGAATTTTGAGTTATGAGACCATGATTATATTTATATACATATTTTAACTTTCGTGTTCACTCACTACTAATTCAATTCGACGACTTTCACTCACCATATAATTTGCATTCAGTACCAATGTCGGACGATTTGCTAATTGTCGTAGGAAGAATTGTTGTTGTCGCTGTCGACTATCTTTTCCATTTTTATCTTCGACGTCGTCGCTTTCTTCTTCTACTTCTTCCTTTTTTGATACGCCACGGGATCGCAACCTTGCACCGACCGGTCCATCTTTTCCATAATTGATTCTTGAATTAAGATGACTATGAAGTTCGTCTTCCGTCAGGGATCGACCCGGTGTTATCGATGATTCAGTACTTAACTTCTGTTTCAGTTTTTGCCTCTGCTTCTTTCGTTTATTGGATTTAGAATTCGTATTCGAGGCGTACAGCGGCAAATGGGATCTGACAACACCATCACAAAACGAGATTTTGGAAAAGGAAGAAATCGAGGATTCTATAGGACGAGATAAAACAAATCCAAAGGGAAGAAGGTTTCGTAAGTAAACTCAAAGATTTAAAAAAAAACCGCATAGACACACGCCATGGATCGTGGAAAAATAAACATTCCAATCAATCAATCAATCGCTCTAGTGTGTGTCTGTGTGTGTGTGTTTATTCGTTATTTTTTACTTACTACCTCTTTGAGCGCCATAATGATACAGGAATGCACGTGAGATAGAAAGTTGAGACACCAAGACCAAAACAATGACAACCATTCCCAGTCGCACGATCATCGGCTCTACTGAATGCCGCTTCTTTTGAAAATGAATAAGAAACCTTTTCATACTTGTGGAACTACTATTATGAAAGCTACGCTGTAGAGACTACGATGCTGGTCTTTCAACTTTCGTCTCATTTGACGACAATTCCAGCTGATATTGTATCGTTTTTCTACGTTAAGACTTTCAACTTTGCTCGCATCGGAATGCCAAAGGACATGGAATATGGATTTCAGACTGCATGTACCTGACTTGTTATTGTTCTGTTAAACAGAATAGAAGAGAAGGCAGATAATTTCTTTGATACCAAAACTTCCTCTGTCTGCCGTTAAGTGACTGCGTACTATCCATTGTAATTATTCCAGCATAGATGGACGTTGAATCCTTAAAATCTACCCATAAAATGCGAAATGTTCGCAAAAAATAAAAATAAGCGAAGATTTTAAGGGTTCAATGCGCTTCTATCGTCTAATAATTCCAAGCTATAGCGGGAAATCACTTAGCGATCAACGGAGGAAATACATAACGAATCTTCAAGTTGTCTTGATAAACTCGCAGAAAGACACGTCGCACGATTGAAAAAAGAATCAATCAAGGCTTCAACGATAATAAATTAAAGGATCATACAGAGATTCTTCAGGGCCCCGCGAAAATAGTACTACAGTACAGTTGGTACCCTAGTCACTCACATCCATTGCACCTATAAATTCTATCAATAAATACAGAAAGTAGAGAAAATAAGATCATACATCCTATCCATTGTTAAACAGTTTAAAGGGTGTATGAACAAACAACTAGATACCAATACAGCCAAACTCGTGCATTCATGAATGGGGCTGAACACAAAAATGCCAGGAGGATAAAGAGGTAAAGAATAGGAAAAGATGCAAGCTGAAATCCGGCATGGACAATTTTCAATCAAAATTGATGTATCGTGAGTGTGGTGTATGAGTATCATAACCGAAGTAAAAGAGAAAAAGCGCAATCAGTCTTAATAAGGTGACAATATAATATATGATGCGTCTGCTAGGTTGTAAAAGTCTTAGTTTTCAATGAATGTTAAGCGACGAAAAGCAAAACCGATTCTAGTCTTTAGTACTACTAATTATATGCAGTTGCCATCATATATACTCCGGAGAATAAAGCAACCAATTATTTTGGGAAACAATATGCGTCGCAACATAATGTAGACTCAAGAATTTTAGTCGTCGTTGGCGAACTCGAGAACTTTGCCATCGTAGTGAAAGCTATCATCCTCGTGGTGAACGTCGAGGTCAAGAAGAAAATCAACTTCTCTGTTCGCTCCACGAGCGAATTTGTTGCGGTTGAAAGACTTCAGAAAACGATGACGTTCGATATCGAGATCTTCGTCGTGATGGAGCTCATAGTCGTCGTTGTAATCATCGTGACTGATATCATGGCTGACGTCAAGGCTGATATTATCTAGGTTGATATCTTGGCTACGATCAATCTCATGCGGTGTCATCACCATATGCGCCAAAGATGAATGAGAAGTTTGCCGTTGGAAAACGCGACGACGAGGAGTAACGTTTTCGTTCGAAGGTGAAGAATGCGATGGTGACGCGTGAGAAGACGAGGAATAGGACAAGGATGATTTCTCTTTGATGAATGCGTTCAAATATGATTCCGGTTGTTTGCTCTTATTGGTCCCGGCTGTAGCAGGAAGAGGAGAATGGATGATCGTAGACAGTTTCCGTTCCGACTTGGAAGCCTTCTTCTTAGATGGGGTCAGTCCCAGTTTGAGCAAATGAAGAAAACCTTTTGAATAATAATCAAAAAGAATATATAGATCATCCAACGAAAGTAATGAAGGAAAGGAAAAAGAACAGGGAAAATGTAAAAGAAAAATAGAAGAGTAAGAATAACATGCATGTCTTTGATCGATTGTAAAATACCTCGTTCGAATGAATATACGACGATACTTGACTTACGTTTGCCAGGACTTGGAGGAGGAAGATTAGCGGTTCCGGTAGCGGCACCCTGACGGCGGGGACGAAGGAAACGACGAATGGGAGCTGCTTGACTGTCGTTGGAACCTGAACCTTTCAGGACACTATCGTTGGAATCTAAACCTTTCAGGGCGTTTACGGCTTGGCGATTGAACATGATTGATTGGAATAGCTTGCTTGTACAAGTAGATATTGATTCAAGATGATATTATGAGCGGCGTAAAGCTTTCTTTGTAAACTGAAGAAAATAAAGAAAGAAAGTAAGAGAAGTGATTTGATCGACCAAACCATTTTTATGATTTGTTGTAACAGTAATTCTCGTTGTTACTGTACCAAAGTTGTTGAGCGATCGTATGCTGTGTGCTTGAGCACAACGGCTATGGTCGCAAGAACGAGAAATAGGTTTTTGTGTTTCATTTGAGTTTGTCGATTTGTTGTGAGATAAACTGTAGGATTGAGACGTGCTTCGTTTGAATCGCGCGCGTTCACTAATTTTTTCGGAAAGCATGTTCTAAATTCGATGATTCAATATCTCGAAATCATCTTCCGGATACGTACAGTAATAATAGACAGTCTTATTCTTGTTTCTTGTGCTGATGATCTACATTAACAACATCGAGCAAATGACACTGTAATAGCACGGTTCTTGTTAATAGTCGAAAGTATCAAAGTAAGAACTTAAATAGGAGCGTGTCTATGCACTACTAGCGTATTTTCGATGTGTTGAATTGGAAGCTGCTACGACGGAAGCTGCTACGACGGATCGAAGAAGTCGGTTGGAATTTCGATAGATGAAATGAAATCACTACTACTATTTCGACGACGGATTATTGCAAGCATTATTATTGCAGTCTCTATTTTTTTGGTCGTAAACCAATGGAGATACGCCTTTATGGCTCACAATCGTCAAAATAATCGACCACCAAATCAACAGACAGACGAGATAGAATATCAAAGTCATCAATATCAACAACAACATCAAAAAAGACCAGCTGTTGTGGTGAATGAGATTATCCATAGAGCGTTCTTTGGACTTGGACATAGGTTGCATCGATCTGCGGCCGCATATCATCTAGCTCAATCGTTATCTGTATCGTCGTCGGAGGAGAAACAAAAGCAGGACCAACAGATTATTACTCATTTAAGATTTCAATGGGAAAGCTGTCTTGCAGTTGACAAAGGTAATAGTAATGGTAATGGTAATGGTAATGGTAATGGTAATGGTAATGTAATAGTAATAATAATACTAATACTGCGAGCAAGGCTAGCGGTACAAAAGAAAAGAATAAAGAATACAATGTCTTTCGGTACTTATTTGGAGAAGATCTCTGGACACTCAATCATGATGATAGTATTACTTCTTCGTTATTCTATAAAAACAGCAAATCTCGTGTAGATAGAAGAAACATGATAATTATAAGGAATGATATTCCCGGTTACATCGATGGACAGTTGTACAAAAACTTGAAAATTCCTATAAATAGAAATTCAAAAAAAATAACGGTAGAGTCCTCCCAATTCAATCGAACGAAGCAAACAACTGACCCACCAATAGGATACAACGTTATTCTTAATAAATTAATGAAGAGCGATGTTGATTTTTATCGTCGGCTTGTTAATAATTATCGATTTCGGTCGGAACTACATGAGTTCAAATATCAACACAACTGGAATGAGCGATCTTTGGTCGTTGGTTTGCATTTACGTGCAGGGAATGGAGAAGATGGACATTTAAAGACTCAGGACGAGCGGCATCGATGAAATTGAATGAAAGTGTATTGGTTTCTCGCCTTGTACAATTGATTAATCTTATGATAATTCGAGAAACAAATCGTCTCCAAAAGCAACATGGTCAAAGTAACCAAAATAACACTCTTCCACCTCTTTTATTTATCGCTACTGATACGGCACATTTCCTTCCTTTGATAGAAAAAGCGATAACAAATGAGGAAATTTCTTTGCGTCCAGAAATTATCACATATCCGCAATATCGACTTCCAAGAAACGCTGGAGTTGGATTTGATGTCCTAAAAGGAAAAGGTGACAGTTGTTTGGATGGATGGAAATCTGCAGTCAATGATGCATTATTGTTAAGCGAGGTTGATATACTGATCGCCGCAAAGTATTCGACGTTCACACAAAGCTTGCCATTAGCGTTAGGGTTCGACCGGAATCGGAACGACAAGAATAGTTCGAACAGGGACGACGACCACGGCCACGAATCTAGAGAGAATATTACGAGGATTGATAATAGACAATTTTCATTCTGCGAAGTTTCGGAGCCTGATGCAACCAGCGTGACTTGTGTAACGGATGTACAGACTTGGTTATTTCGTGGCGAAGACAAAACAAATGGTCATGCTGATAGCTTTCAGGACGATGACTATCGTTCAACTGAGGACGCCAGAATTTGGACGGTAGTTCTTCCTACAAATACTACCGCTAAAGAACATCAGACACAGCAGCAGCAACAACAGCAGCAGGTTGCTCACAAGGTCACTGTTCTACTACCAGATATTGTCCCACCCAAAGAATTCGAACAAGGTCAAGATTTTCTTCGACGTGTGAATTCCGATGATGACTCGCCACTATCGATAACAAATAATACAAAAATACGGGAAAAAATCTTCCTTTACGGGCGATCAAAAATATACAGAAAGTATCGAAATATTCATAAGGAAACCGGAGCATCGCCGTCATCGAAGTCGAACCACAGCAACTGGAATCTCGTATACAATAGTGAATCTTGACTAAAAGCTTCGACATACTGATGGAATGCTTCTTTAAACTATATTTTAGTGTGAAACATATGTCTAGCAAGCTTCACACTATCACACTTAACTCTAGTAGTAGACAAAGCACAAATAGTTTATTAACTGGGAAAGACAGTATTGTATTTAAAATAATTATGTATGTATATTTGTATTTCATTGAATGTGAGCTATTCTTTAATGATTGGTTGTTGCGACAATCTTCGAACGATCATGCCGAAGCCAGATTCAGAATCACTAACGAGACGTCCGCTTTCTCGAAGGATGGAAGAACGACGTCGCGAACGACGACGATGACTTCGGGCTGCCAAAAGCTGGTCGATTTCGTTGCTGATCATTCCAAAGAAAAATTCTTCCATTTCGGGGAGGTTATGAAGCCCGTCACGGAAGACTTGTTTCGCTGCTTCATCCACTAATCCTACCTGCATAGAACGAAGCCCTATCCATCCCACGATTCCCATTACGGCTTTGTTTTCTCGATCGTTAAGACCTTCTGTCTCGTTGTATTCGGTCATACTTCCGAACAAATAAAAGGCAATAAAGGAAAAGAATCCATAGAATGCTATCGCGGAACGAAATACATCCGCCAAATATCGATCGATATCAATAACATTATCTCCCTCGCTGCCACTGCTAGCTTTTCGTTTGCTCTTCAATCCCTCTACCAACACAGTTTTGTAGGTATTCCAAAATTGTTTTAAGGAACTGAGTATGTTATCACATTTGTCCTTTTGTCCACGAGCGGCTAAATAGCAAGCTGACATAATAGGAAACGTAAAAAACGTCCCTACATCCCGTCCTTTGTGTCCGCAGTGAGCCATCTCCCAATCACACAGTAAAAAATCACCATTCGGTCCATACGAGCTGGACAATTGAAAAGGATCAGGTTTGCGTTCCACAAGCATGTTAAATACATGCTATGATTTGTCAGAACAATATGATAAGTTGTTAATAAATAAGAATTGAAGTACAAATATAAGTATAACATGGATGAAAATCAGATAGTAAAGAATTATGGTTCTCCAAATGGTAAGATTTATTACCGTACTTACACAGTCTCCGTGGAGAAGACATTCTTTCTCTTGTTGGAAGCAATGTGCCACTCCTTCATGATCTCGATCATCTTGTCTCGACCGAGAACGTCTCGAGCGTATATAACCGCCTTATCATCGTCTTTATCAACAACATTCACAAACAAATCGTCGAATCCTGCCGCGATGGTTTTCATTGAATCACAATATCCTTGGTTGGTTTCTTTGTCGCAATCGGCTAGATTAATCCTTGCGACGGTCCTAGCACAGTCGTCTACGACCCTTTCATCAATTTCACCTTCAATATACTGATTCCCCCATTGTTCATCGGCCGTAACCCATTCAGCAACGAAAATACGCATATTTGGAGATGAGCCGTCTTCAGCAGCGGGAATATCGATTAACACGTAGGGTGTCGGAATTGGGGATGTTTTCGTTGTCTTCAATTCTTCGGAGAAACGTTTCATTAATTCGAATTCTGCTGTTACTCGAGTTAAATCATAATGAACGCTCGTATCTGGACTCCACAACGCGTACGGAAAGGCAATCTTAGCGAAAACAGCGAGTTCTTCCTTGCAATTTTCATCCTCGTCATCACCATTCTTCTCAAGGTGGATTTTGAATGAGTAATTTGTATATCCTCCAGACAATACCGTCCCTGTTAACTTTGTACCATCACGGATGGCCATACCGAATTTCCGAAAAGCGTCGTATTCCGATTCATCGTTACAATATGATTCTAAGCGTTGAGTCAACAATTGGAGTTTCTGTTTTTGGTCGATATCTTTCTTCTCAACCTCTTCCGCGTCGTATTCATCGTCGTCGTCGAAGTCAGGGTCGCTCCCATCATCTTCCTCCAATTTCTGGTTACTTTCCTGGTTCCTGATATTTTCCGCGTCGTATTCTTCGCCATCGTCGAAGTCAGGGTTACTCCCATCAACTTCCTCCATGTCTTTCTTCATTTTCTCTTTTCCGCTTTGTTGTTGTTCACGTTCTTGCTATGATTTGTACACGAACCAAAGGAATGAATCTATCACCTGTTTTGAGCGAAACAGGTGTGAAATAAATAAAAGTAAGGGCCTTCGATCTTTCTTCAAAATAAAAATTTATTGAAGTCATTATTCTCCGTATCTTGAGAGGGTGCACGGGAAATGCATATTCTGAAAAAATGGCATCTATTAAAACAGATGTCGTTAAGCTACTGTACGGTATCAATGTAAAACAGAAGATAACTATTATTACCTGACCATTCTCCAATAATTGAAGCTCTCTACAGTGGCAGCAACACAAAAGGAAAGTGTTCAATCTTGACTTTTTGAAACACAAACAACAATCCTAATAATGTTGATAAACAAATAATTAAGAAGAGAATCGTTTTGTAAAAATTAAATTTATTTCCTTTTTTTTGAGTCTATTATTAATATGATGTTACAGAGGAAATTGTATGAATTTTCTTTCCCATTGTGGCTAAGTTTAAGTTCGCGGTGAAGATGAAAGGGGGTGGGTTGAATACAATTGATCTAGCATACGGTATCATGATAACGAGTTTAGGCTTCGTTAAGGGCGGCAACACCAGGAAGGACCTTTCCTTCCAATAATTCAAGAGAAGCACCTCCTCCAGTAGAGATGTGGCTCATATCTCCAGCACGTCCAGATTGTTCAGTAGCAGCAACAGAGTCACCTCCACCGATGATAGTGATGCAACCATTGTTGATGGTAATGTCGGCCAAAATATTGACCAAGTCGAATGTACCATTCTTGAACTTCTCCATCTCGAAGACTCCCATAGGACCGTTCATAATGACAGTCTTGGCGGTAGAAAGGCATTCCTTTTGTTCCGCGGTGGTATCAGGACCGTTATCAAGTCCCATCCATCCATCAGGGATTTCACTAGCAGGGACAGTCTTGGAGTTAGCATCAGCTGAGAAAGCATCGGCAATAATAATATCGGAAGGAAGAAGGATGGTCTTTCCGAGTTTCTCGGCCTTGGCCATGACTTCCTTGGCGGTTTCAACGAAGTCGTCTTCGACTAGGGAAGTACCAACTCCAAGACCCTTGGCCTTCAAGAAGGTGAAGACCATACCACCTCCAATGATAACGGTATCACATTTGTCCAAAAGAGCTTCTAAGACGGTAATCTTGGTGGAAACCTTGGATCCACCAACAATGGCGACCATAGGCTTTTCACCGTTGGTAACGGCTCCGTCAAGATATTCAAGTTCCTTGGCCAAAAGGAATCCAGAAACAGATGGTTGTAAGAACTTGGTTACACCCTCAGTACTGGCATGGGCACGATGGGCGGTACCGAATGCATCGTTGACAAATAAATCGAATGGTGCGGCAAGCTTTTTGACGAATTCAGGCTCGTTCTTTGTTTCTTCCTTGTAGTATCGGGTGTTTTCGAGCATGATAACATCACCTTCTCGGCCACGATTGATGATGGCGGCGGTTTCGTCACCGATACAGTCTCCAGTAAGGACGACGTTTTGTCCAAGAAGTTCGGACATACGATCGGCACATGGTTTCAAGGAGAACTTTTCTTCGGCACCGTCAGGTCGTCCCAAGTGAGAGCATACGGTGACGATGGCACCCTTATTTTTCAAGTATTCGATGGTAGGAATACTGGATCGGATACGGGTATCGTCAGTAATTGTCTTTCCGTCGAGAGGAACGTTGACATCACAACGGACCAACACTTTCTTTCCCTTTAATTCGGAATCCTTCAAGTCTTCGATGGACTTCTTGGCATCAAGTGCGACACTGGATCGGGAACCGAATTCTGTTTTTTCAATATCATTATTGTTGTCATAATGATTATGATTGTTATTTATATATATTACACGAAGTCATTATTGATCGTTAAAATGTTTAATTTAAATGAATGAATGAATAAATAAATAATTTCGTCGATAGAAGTGCCAATGAAACGATTAAGATTGGATCATAGAAAAAGAAAAAGATCTAAATATTAGTTCAATTCGAGATTGTAATTTATAGAAAATATACACGACGACGGCGACGACTATGACAAATATCTTTGCGCAAAGTAAAATACATTACAAGTAAGTATTGTCACGACACGACACGACAACGACGACAATTTCTGTCAACTTACGGGCAGGGGCGAATGCACTAGCGCTGGAGGCGGTAGCAAGAAAGCAGAGGACGGCTTTGGAGAAGTTCATTTTGGGATATAAGATTTGGTTTGTAAGTTAAGTGTATGGAAGTTGAATTGTGAGACGTTGGAATAGAATTAAGTCTGAAGTTTGTTGATTGAAGATTTTGCTTGGTGTACGTGTATGGTACACAGTAGCCGTCTTCAGTTGCAATCGAGAAAAACACATACTTCATAGCAACAAAGAAAGGATTCGTCACTGACATGGGATGAGAACCGCCACAAGATTCAAGATCCGGGGCGCGTGACGTACGGGGGCAAGCCTACGTATGATAGAGTTGTGATGTGTGTCGTTATTATGAATGAAAAAATGCTGTTTAAAATCCACGTACACATACGTCATTCGTGAGAGAAAATTAGGGCACATAATTTTCAGTCACGGGTTCTAAAATAGTGTTTATTCCTTTTCTTTTTTTTAAGTGCCTAATCAAACAAACAGGAAACAGCGACATGTCAACCATCATTGACTTGACAATATACTCTATTGTGTTGGTACGACAGTAGAAACTGATTACAATATGAGCATCGGTCAAGGCTTGTCATCGAATTATTATTCTCTAATCGTGTTTGTCGTGGGTCTTTTGACGGCGACGGTATGGATATACGTTACCATGATAAAGGAAGACGACAACAACAATAATTCTGATGATGATCCTTACTTTTCTATGACGGTCTTCGGACCGTATCTCCCCGTGGCTTTATCTTACACATGTTTCGCTCACGCATGGTTATCGGTAATGAGCAGAATAGGCAATGATAACGGTAATGGTAATGGTCTACAACAATGGAGAAAACACCGATAATAGTTGCATCATCAGACGCCATCAATCCAACGACGACGACGACGAAAAAGAAGAAACTCGCTATCATTACAGGATCGAATACTGGGATAGGATACGAAACTGCAAGACGACTAGTTCAAGAATATGGATGGGATGTAATACTAGCGTGTCGATCAAAAGATAAGGCATTAATCGCAAAGAATAAAATCAACAATTACGAACAGAAACGACGACGACGACGACGATGTTCTTTCTAATAATAATAATGCAATAATGGAAAAGCAATCGTTTTAAACCCGTCCTTGATTTAAGTGATTTCGATTCAATACGTAAATTTGTTGATGCTGTCGAAAATGAATACGATAATGTCGATGTTTTGATAAATAACGCGGGACGGAATACATCAGGTCGGTCTCCGGGAAATCCTAATTTAGATTTAATGTTTCAAAGCAATTATTTGGGACATTTTTTACTAACGGAATTAATGTTAAAAAATAAATTATTACTATCAACGACGTCGTCGACGACGTCGTCAAATGGTGGTAGTATGATTACCGGTAACAAGGTCATTAATTTATCGTCAGTGATGCATCATTTTGCGAAAGGCGATAATATCGATCGAGAGGAGGGGGGAGGACAAGCAGGATCAACAATTTCGTCACCCTATTATTGGAAACGTCGTGCGTTGTATCATGATGATAATGATATTCGTATCCAAATAATATCTACGCAGCATCAAAACTCGCTGCGATCTTGCACACCGTTGAACTGAATAGACGATATGGTCGAAATAGTAACCAACAACCCCACCTTACGGCAATAGCGGTAAATCCCGGGGCAGTTAATTCTGATATATGGCGAAATTTTCCTAATTGGGTGCGCGAATATATTTTGATAATATATATTTGAGTACAGAACAAGGAAGTGAACCGATTGTTGCTGCAGCAATCCGAAATGATTTAGATACCCATCATGAGATAGTACCACTAGTAGCACGACGAATATCGGACGAGGAACGATTATTTATCTACAACCATACGCCAATCCATTTTCAATATTTGGTGGTCGGTGGTTCCCTGATTCTTCCTCAACGTCGTCATCATCATTCATCATCGTCGTCATTCTCAATGATACCATTCACCGAAATATTTGGACCTTACGTTGGACACCTTCCTACAATACCCCGTCTTCCTAAAAATTTGAAAACAACGGAAGTCGCGGCGAAAGTTCTTTGGGACGTATCAGAGGAATTGACGAATGTTCACAACGAAAAATAAAGAGATATTTTTCTGGTTGTTATTGTAATGATAAGTAAATAATATACATATACATATGAATAGGCAAGAAAGCTACTGAAGATCTTCTTCCCCACCTTTTTTTTGATGGAGTGTGACAGATGTGGGAAATATCAAAATGCATCTCGACTGACACTAACTCACTCATCCATAATAGGATAGGCGTAGTTTGTATATCATTTTGATTTTAGAGGAAGAGTATTCAAAGAATTGGAAGTTTTAATGTGAACAAAGAATTCCAAAAGTTACTTTTTGACATGTGCATTCTGCCTTTTCTATACTGGCATTGAAGTTTTCACGCGACCTACTAGCCACTGCATGCTTTCACAACGATTTAACAATAATACATACTACTACTTTATACATTTCTTTAGCACTACTGCAACTGTGCGTTAGCTTACTACTTCTACAATACATACTCACTTGTAGATTCACTCTAGCCACATCAATGTAACTTCAAATAAAATAACGTAACCATAAGGTTATATAACAACAGTAACAAACGTTTCATCTTTAAATTAGCATCTCGATATCGTCATCACATAGATTTTCAGCTGATTTTGCTCTCTTCATCTCCTTTTTGCTAGGTTTTTCTAGCATTAATACACTATCTCTGCCCCTCGCCGTTCTTACCCTCGAAGGCGTCATCTTCTGTTTCGAGCACGGGAAAAGTCCCTCTTCGACCAACTTGTCGTAAAAATCGTTAAGATATAATTTATTGAGAGGTCTTTCTAAGGCTTCAAGTTCCTTCAAGTACGTCACGTAATGGTGTCGATCTCCAATTTTGTCTGCGCGGAACAGGGCCAAACCGATTCGTTGAAAGTAATTGTCGTCGGCTCGGTCAGACCGACGCATATAAAACTTGTTTGAATCAGATTTAAGAACAAGCTCAAATCCTGACTGGCAAAATCGTCTCTTTGTTGTCCTGTTGAAAGCTGATCCGGGTAGCATCGGCACGATGTCAAAGTGACCGTGCACACCAACGCACCTCATCTTACCTTCTCTTTCAAGGACTTCGCAAGCATCCCTGAACCCTTCGGTTCCCGCACGTGGATTAGCAATTCCTACAAAGGTAACAGGTTGACCAGGTTTGCCAAACTGTGCTGCCAACTCCAGCGCAGCTATAAGTCCCAGAGCACCGCCGAGAGAATGTCCCGTCACGTACAGTCTATGATCACTGTACTGCTTTTGAAGATTGTTGACCTCTCTGATAATCCTCTCCAATCGACTCTGACTCGTGGTGTTTTTGTAAGGTTTACTGGTATTAAAAATACTCCAGGGTGCCGTTTCATTGCTGTCGTCATCCTTCAACTCATCTTCACTTTCAGTTGCTACCAGAGATCTGGTCTTCCAATTGCTCCATATAGATTTTTGTTTCGCATTAATAGATGCTAAATCCAGTCCAAGAATATTTAAGCAGATATTGATAGATGATAGTTGGTCGTCCTGTTCCGTGATGGGATTTTTACAATAATAGCTGCTAGTAGTACAATCGTCTTCGCATATTGGTAAACCAGGTTTTGAACCTACGGTAGTTGAAACGCGTGTTGTATCATGACATGTATCGAGATCTTTGTTTTGGGAATGTTTCGTAACTTTTTCGTTACGGTCACCTTTCGTCGATGACCTATCTTTTTCGTCTTTTTCGTCGTCGTCGACGTTGTGTTTCTCCTTTTCCGCTGATATTGTTGAGCCTTCATCGTCATTGTCGAGACATTCTGATGTAACAGTTCTCGATTTACCATATAAATATTCTCGGAATCCCTTATGGACACAGATCGTCGGTGGTTGACCTTCTCGATCGGAGACGGGGTTTTTGATTGCACTGACTACCAACTTGCTATCTTTGATCCAATCTTGTAAAGTCTTCGATCCTCTAAAAATTAATGTGATCCGTTTACTCATTGGACTACGCATCAGCATGTATAAGCATTCTGATTCAATGTTGTCGTCACCAAAATAATGAATGGATGCATTCCAGTGTAACATCAAAGCTTTTCGTTTATAATCTTCATCATTATCATCATCGTCATCGCTATTATCGGCATCGGCATCGGCATAATCGCCGACGACCGAAGTCGTTCTCACCTTATTGCGGACAAATGTACGGTTCGTATTTGATTTGGGCGTTCTGGTTGATCTCGTGCTCACACTAGGTGCAATTTCTGCGAGGGCGCGTAATTTGCGTGAGAGGTCAATGTCGATGTCGATGTTTTCCACGTTTGTGTTATGAGCCAACGAGGACAGAAAATCGTAATCAGCAGGTTTGAGTTTATTTTGAAAAAATAAGTGATTCCGATGAAATGATTTTACGATAGCTCCAGTCGATACAGGAAGCGAAACAATATTAATGTCATCGTTATCGATCTTTTGTTGACGTGCGGCCTCACGGATCTCGGCAAAGGCAAAAATTGCTGAGTACAGCATATAGGCAAGAAGATACGTCAAAAAGAGATTAAAAACGATAAGATTATTGTTATTGTTATTTGCGAATAAACACAGTCAAATAAATAATCTCTTGTCTTAATATTAAATAGTATGTATAAAATCTGATTCGAAAATCGAGGGAATATGAAATATTATAACTTACACGCAGATATGAATGCCATGGAGTAAACTTCAGCGAAAAGAGTCGGATTACAGAATTCGGCGGAGTTTTCTACCGTGAAGGCATTGATAGGGAATTTGATCGACGATGCGGGAGATGATGATTTTCTAAAGATACTGCTACCATTGTTGTTAAATGAATTGAGCAATACGCTTTTGCGTCTTGCGATGGTACTATTTCTTCTTCTAATCTTACTTGTATTTGGATTTGGATTTGGATTCGTATTTGTACTTGTATTTGTATTTGTACGCGTATTTGTATTTGTATTTGTATTTGTATTTGTATTTGTATTTGTATTTGTATTTGTATTTGTATTTGTATTTGTATTTGTATTTGTATTTGTATTTGGATCTGGATCTGGATCTGGATCTGGATCTGGATCTGGATTTCTTTCACCACCACCACTACCGATTCCATCTCGTTCAACGACAACGAAAGAGCCGTTTATTCCTTGTGTCGACCAGCTTAACTCACTACTCAATTTTTCGATTTCGTCACTACTTCTGGACTTCTTCATGGTATGTATTTGTTTTCCCTTCTGAAATTATTGTATGAATTGTCTCAGCTCAGCAATCCCTTTCGCTCGATTGTCAAGAGTCTTCATGTTGTATTGGTTATTGGCGTTATGAAAATCTAAAACGGTGCCTACTCCTTTCTGGATTGTCGCGAAAGCACGTTTCAAAGGGCATATTTGTAAGGTTGTTAAAACCTGAAACAGTATGAGGAAAGACTGTACGTCAACCGTGTGTTATCACACACAATCAATCAATATAAATTTAATTTCTGAATTTGAAATTCTTGAAGCAAACAAATATCAAATCCTACAACATAATCTTTTGTTCTATGAAAGTTTAATGAAAGTGACGACAAGAAAGAATAATAATGATGATTAATGCAAAGATAACGGTGAAGAGGATAAGGATGAGGACAATTTTTGTCACTATGACAGTTTCGATACTGCTAGCGTTATTATCGCCCACGACCATATCATCCGTTGTAACTGTAACTGCCTTTCGAACGTCTAAAATCCGGACGCATCGATCTAATATTAGGCATGATGGTGATGGGGCAAGAATTTCACATGTTCCATCGTATGACTCGATTATCAATCCACTAACGATGTTATTGGCATCATCACCACCGTCGTCGTCAGAGTCGACGTCAGAGTCGACGTCAGAGTCGCGACCCGCTAAGAAAAAAATGAAGACGAAGAAGAAAACTGCGGCGGATACTTTTTTGCTTTTGGAGAAACTCGACGAGCAAATCGATAGTTATGAGGGACGGCTTCCGAGCAAGATGACAGCGGCACAGAAAACAACAGATGGGAATATTGATACTGAAGGAAATAATGATATGAATACTAATACTACTACTATTACGAACGTAAACAACGACGATCATCAACAACAACATCGATGCGGATACGCTGGTATCGTGGGGGCACCAAATATGGGAAAATCGACGTTATTGAACTCATTGCTAAAGGAGGACTTATGCATCGCAACACGACGTCCCCAAACTACGAGACATGCGATTCTGGGTGTATTGTCTTCTCCAACCAAACAATGCTGCTTATTGGACACACCTGGTGTCTTGCAAGGAGATGGTGCGTATCAGTTACAAGCCAACATGATGGAGGCAGTGAAGGGGGCACTTACAGATTCTGATGTGATAGTGGTAGTAACCGATTTATTTTCTACACCAATTCCCGACGATAATGTGTTTCGTCGCTTATCAGAAACAACTAAACCCGTATTGGTTGTCGTAAACAAAATTGATTTGGAAGGTCGAGCTAAAAGACCCGACGAAGCAACCATACAACGTAAAAAAGACGACGAAGAGGAAGAGGAAGATGAATTTGAAAAAACGTATACGGTCGTAGAGGCCGTAGAAAAATGGAGACTATTGTTACCAAATGCATTAGCTATCATTCCCTTGACGGCGTCGGTTTCAAATAATGACGAATCTGATACTGACGAACACCCTGGAATTTCCCTCTTGAGACAGATCTTGATCGGTTGTAGTTCGAACGATGACCATGATATTCCGCGATGGTCCGCGCGTTAGGAAGACCCATTCCTGGTATGTTTCGCAATGGAGTCAAGTCTTTAACGAATGACGACGTCAAACAATTGCTTCCTATCGGGCCTCCACTTTATGACGATGACTTTTTGTCGGATCGATCTGTGCGCTTTTTTTGTTCCGAACTTATCAGAGAAGCCTTGTTGGAAAGCCGATATCTGAAAAAAGAACTGCCGTATTGTTGCGAGGTGCAAATTACTGACTACAAAGAACCACGCGACGATAATATAACCCGAATCGAAGCAACGATCTTCGTAGAGCGAGACGGTCAAAAGGCGATCATTATTGGCAAAAATGGAGACGTAGTAAAACAAGTCGGGATCATTGCACGGGAGAAAATTGAACGATTTTTAGATGGAGAAAAGGTCTTCTTGCAACTTCGTGTCAAGATAAACAAGGATTGGAGGAAACGGAAGATCAACTCGCTAAATTCGGATATAGTAACTAAATATATAGATCTACAAAATACAAAAAACTTGCATCCTAAATTAAGAGGTGAAGAAACTTTAAAGAATATGTTCACAGTATCAGTGCTAATATATGTTGTCGGTAGTCGACTGCTAGTAGTGGTGAAAGAATCGTTGAACGCTGGTGTGGAAGAGTGCAAAACTTAGCAATACTTGGTAAATCTGACTGTTATAGATTATAGGGCCAACCAATGAGTCTCCTTGCGTAAGCTGAGCCAGTAGGATGAGTGAAGGTCTATATTGCAACTAGCCTTAGAGAGTGCATCTTGTGTTTTCTTGTTGTGATTGTACAGTGTGCAGGCAAAATTTTATGTAAAACTATATGCATCAGTTGGGGTATTGATAGTACCTGTAGTATCATTTGTTCTGTTCAGCAGCAGCATCAGCAGCAGCAGTATTTAATCATTATTGAATTCAATCCACTACTAATATTGCTCAGCTGACATGCTGAGAAGGTGAAGAATTCCAAATGGGGAACCACAAATCACAACAATGACAAAGAGGAGACGACAAAGATAAAAACAGCAATATTTACTGAAATAATTGTGATAATCTATCTGTTGGAATCCTTCATATCAAACTGGTGATAAAATCCGCTCCATTAATTACAATTAAGTCTAAAAAAGTACAATAATGTAGAATTACTTAAAGACAGAAATATTAGTACGATATATAAAAAACATCCAAAAAATATTATCACGCTTCTAGAATATAATATATCATAATATCTTTAAAAGGGGAGCATAGAAATGGTACCATAGTTTCCGCCCCTCAATGTAGGGTGTGATGTCGACAATGTACTGTATTTATTTTTTTGTCAGCAGTTTATTGTTTTTTCAACTCCGCGACACGCAGACACCACGCATTTTATTAAGCGCCCACTGCGCGAATTTGTATCATCCTTGAAAATAGGTCGAAAGGTGCTGAAGATTTTGGAGTCAATCTACCGTACGAATAGGAAAAACTAAAGGCATCTCTCATCACAGCGGTAGGTCCTACAATTTTCAATCGACAAAACACAACGAAAGAGAAGGAAAGCGGAAAGAATCGTGTGTGAGATCAAGAAGTCGACGATGTCATCGGCGTGTCTGTTTGGAAAGAAGAGAGGGAGAAGAATAGAGAGGTTGGACGTAGCCGATATCTCGTCGAAATACTAACGTACAAAGGGAAAACAAAATAGCCTAGAATCTCGACAATCATCGAGGAATTAATCGAATCAAATAATATGTCCTCCACTCTACCGCCGTATTCGACTTTTCATACAAATAATAAGGTAAGATGAAGGACACATTAATTTTACTGTCGCTTTTGCATTACCGAGTCTCTTGTCGATCGTTTGTCGTTTGTCTTAATGTTAGTTAGAGACCCATTCCGTTTTACGTATTTTTTCACTGTAAAAAATACCTTCCAAAAACAAGCCATCACCCCAAAAATGTGACTGTTTTTTGCTAGTTTTGTACGTGTTCAAATTCATTTTTTAATTCGGGGGATTTGATATAACTATTTATTCAGCATTATTATTTGTTTGCACTCATTTTTTGAGAGGAAAATTCCATTGTTCCAATATCTTTGATTTGATTGGATCTTTTTTTGCGCGATCGTGAGCGCACTTAGAGTCGAAAACTTGAGATCAAATAAACACAAAAAACAATACTAAAATGCGATACTGTACTTTGATTGTTGTTGGGATGTTTGTCGAGAACAAATCGATCAAAAGAAAACAGTAGCAACAGAACGCTCACTCACATCACATTACTTGCCTTCTGCCTTTTTGTCCTTCCCCTTATTCTAACAAACACTGGATCATGTAAACAAATAATAAACAAACCGCCAGCAAAAAATCATGTTTCCACAGGCGAAGTCGTTCGGGGTAAGAATCCAATAATTGTATTCGCTTTGAGATGTGTGCGATGGACAATGTCCTCTTTTTCCACAATATCTCACAGTTACATCAAAATTTTACTATGAAATTTACCAATTTGTATTGTATTACATTAATTTATAGAATATATTGACATTTACGCCTCCAGGTTTCGAACAATCTCTTAACGTGAAATTTCCTGATTCACGATTGCCCGTGTGCGTTGCGTGTAAGAAGAATTATAAAACGAAAGACATGTGTCGGGTACGGAATCAGCATACCGCCGCCCCTTGGTGTCCATCCTATATATGTATGACATTAGACGAATCATGTACCAATGAAGATGGCAACTACGTTGATAACCATTTATTGTTCGAATGGTTCAGTGGCAACCCTTTTTTGTTAAACAAGATTTTGGGCCAAAGTCCAAGACACCTGTTTGTGCAACCTGCAAGAAAACGAATCGAACCAAATCATTTTGTAGAGGTCGTCATAAACATAGGATGTTACCCTGGTGTACTGTTTACGTATTATTGAGCACGCATGAATCGGCAGATCCGTCGACTGTGGTAGCCGCACCGAGTCTACCAGTCGAAGCCAAAATGGCTGCAATTGATTCGGTAGCGACAAATGTTGATAATAACGAAAAGACGAACGCATCTGATCAGAACACGATACAAAATGAATTTTCCGTAGAATCGCCGGGAGGAGACAATCCCAGTGACAACAGAAAACCATCTTCGACGAAGGAAAGAGTTGATATCAATGATATACCAGAAGTCAGTCCCAGTGAACAGGGTAACCAATCATCATCGATAAAGGAAGGAAATGATATTAATAAAATTCCAGAAAGTAGGACGATGTTGATAAAGGTATCAGATGAGGAGACCACTATTAGTTGGCTAGGACTATCACATGAGGATGATATCGCCGCGAAAGGGGTGTGGCAGCCACCACAGCAGCAGCAGCAGCAGTATTCACCAAATTATTCGCTTACCCCTGTTGCGCCTGCTGCAGTACGTGTTCCGAAGAGGAGTGCAGAATCGTTAATACCCATTCAAGCGCCTCCTGACGTATACCATCAATACGCCATCAGCGGATATCCCAACATAGCGCAGCAGCAGCAGCAGCAGCAGTATATTTATCCAGTTCATGTTCCGCACCGCCAGGATATCCCCATACAACCATCGTACAATGGTAATCCATGGCAGTACGTAACAACCGCTTCCGCTCCTCTTCCATCTCAACAACTCGCACCACAACCCGTACATCATCAATACGTGGGAGCAATTTCGCCCGCTCCAGTGATTGGGTCGCCGTTGCCATCTGTAACAGCTGGAGAAGCGGCTGCTATGAGGCGGAAGAAAGCTCGTCTTGAGGTCGAAGGAGATGATCATTCTGAGATGCAACCTCAATATCCCAATCAGATGCCACCACACGCTGCTACTGTACCCCAAATGCAACATCCAATCGTAAATCACGGAGAGGTTGCATCCGAACCTCTGTCGCGTGGGATATCACAGCAGCAACAGGTACAACATCATCTTTCCGGTCAGCAACCATCACAGGAGCATCAATCTTGGATTTACCAGCAAATGTACCAGGCGCAGCTTCCGCCGATAAATGCTCAGTTCTCCAATGATTCGTCACGTATAAATGTTGGTACTCCAGAAAACACACCTCGAAGTTTCCGTCACCATGATGAGTCCCCAAATAACGTAACAATGACTCCCGGTCCAGGTGACGGAGGGGGTGATCACGATGACGATACCGATTTTAACCGTCCAGCCTTACTTCGAAAAATTTAAAGAAACTAGACCATAATTACATTTGTACAGAAATAGAGAAGAAGATAACCAAGAGAAGTAAGTATCAACAATGTTGAAGACGTTGTACATAGCACGAGCACTAAGATACACAATGGCACGATACAGATATAAAGCATCATATATTATAACGCATCCGAGCGAGCATACCATCACTTTTCACAAAAACAAAAACAAGAACAACACAATAATTTTAACAATCTAAAAGGAACAGCACGCGTGATGAAGAAAATTTATAGTCTTCATCACTTCGACAAAACAAATAAACAAATGATAGATTCACTCTGAATTTCACCATTTTGGGGGGGGTAACATTACCGATAGAGATAGCTAATCAAAAATAAATCGCTACAACTAAATTAATACATAAACTATATACATGAATATCACAATTAAAAATATCTGCATCTAAATTATTCAGAAAGTTGAAACATAGTAAGGGTTAGCTCACAGTATCATTTGCCGCCCTTAACTTATGAAATACAGCTATTCAAGACGATCAGTAGGTCTTACATACGATTAGCCTCAATTGGAAACATAAATGTCTGAATATGGCACTCTAGTTTCATCAAATTAGTGATCATTCTATAGAGTAGTTATTTGAATGGGAATGGATTATTCTCATCAAAGAGAAAGTGGAAAGACGAAAGTTTTATCCAGGGAATAGTCAAGCTTATCAATTGTTTCGTTGTATATGCTCTGATGGAATCATGTGTCATACAGTAGTAGTAGATGCTACTACTATTAGGATCGTAAAGTCGTCACCTAAAATATTAAAATACTAGTAGTAAAATTAAAAAAAGTAGGATCTTTCCCCCTTTCAAACCGGCTACCCTCTCCCCCAAGTGTTGTGCTCCCCAAGTTTCCGTCCCCAATATGAAATATTTATGGGTCATTTTACACCGAAAAACTTCTCAGTAAGTTACTGTACTCTATTTTAACAAAACAACAACAACAACAACAGCAAGTAAAGGCATCATTTTGATTACAGCTTTGACGATCAACGAAGCATAACTAACTAGCTAGACTGTCTATTATTTTATTATTAAACTTGTTACAAATTCAGATATCAAGAGAACCATATTAGTTCTAACCAACAAAAGAGCAGAATGCTGACGAAGTTCGAATCAAAATCGGCCCGCGTCAAAGGGTTGGCTTTTCACCCTTACCGTCCTTGGGTTTGTGCATCTCTCCACAATGGTATAATCCAGCTGTGAGTATAGATAATACAACTACAATAATACTTGTAGTAACAATACGCTGTTTCTATTTATTTATCGAGGTTCAACGATAGCATACCTTTATTCCTCTCTTTCTCACACGTACGTTCTTTTTGCTATTTTCATTCTACAGTTGGGATTATCGAGTTGGTACTGTCATCGATCGATTCGAAGAGCACGATGGACCTGTTCGGGGGGTTGATTTCCATAAAACTGAACCTTACATTGTTAGTGGTGGAGACGATTACAAAATCAAGGTATGGGACTACAAATTACGTCGATGTCTCTTCACTTTGTTGGGACATCTTGATTACATCCGTACGGTACAATTCCATCCCGATCCGGCGAAGTTTCCTTGGATCTTATCCGCAAGTGACGATCAAACGTTAAGATTGTGGGATTTTCACAAACGAACATGTCTGAGTGTACTGACGGGACATAATCACTATGTTATGTGCGCGGCCTTTCACCCCTCGGAGGATTTGATTGTATCGGCATCTTTGGATCAAACCGTTCGAGTTTGGGACACTACCGGACTTCGAAAGAAACAAACGGGAGAAGGTGCGATGGACCCAATGCGTGGACCACCCGTTTCCGCTACCACCAACGCCGCCATGAATGTTCAAGCAGAATTATTCGGAACAAATGATGTTGTCGTTAAGTACGTCTTAGAAGGACATGATCGCGGTGTCAATTGGGCGTGTTTCCATCCCACCTTACCTTTGTTAGCAAGTGCTGCAGATGATCGGCAAGTCAAGTTGTGGAGGATGTCTGAAACAAAGGCCTGGGAGGTTGATACACTTCGGGGTCACGCAAATAATGTTAGTAGTTGTCTCTTCCATCCCAAGCACGATTTGGTTGTTTCCAATAGTGAAGATAGAAGTATCCGAGTGTGGGATGTGTCCAAACGAGTAGGCGTCCAAACTTTCCGACGAGAAGGAGATAGATTCTGGATTTTAGCTGCACATGCCAACCAAAACTTATTAGCTGCCGGTCATGACTCAGGTATGATTGTTTTTAAACTAGAGCGAGAGAGACCTGCTATGTGTTATAATGCTCCCAGGTCGAAGTTGTACTACGTTCGTGGCCGAGAACTCTTCGCTCGGGATTACAGCAGAGGAAATGGCACCGGCAATGATGTTCCTGTAGCTTCACTTCGTAGAGTCGGACAACAAGCACAAACAGATGGAATCGGTTCGGCTCCACGCACACTAGTATACAACGCGCATAATCCTAGCGAAGGTAACGTTTTGGTGTGCAGTGACGTCGATGGTGGCTGTTACGAACTTCTTACCTTCAACGCAAACAACGAAGGAAGCGGATCTGTCACCGATGGAAAACGTGGTGCCTGTTTGGGCCCAGCTGTCTTTTTGGGTCGCAACCGATTCGCTGTCCTCGATAGACATCAAAGGCAAATAATTGTGAAAAATCTTGATAATGAAACAACTAAACGTGTCCAACCCCCTGTCCCTAATGTTGACGCATTGTTGGATGGTGGAGCATCTGGACGAGTTTTGTTGCGTGCTGACGATCGGGCTATTCTCTTTGAGGTACAATCCCGACGTATCCTTGGGGAGCTCACTGCACCGAAAATCAAGTCTGTTGTTTGGAGTCCCGATGGATCGAAGGTTGCTATTGTTTGCAAATATGGCGTAGTCATCGCAGATCGGCAGCTTGAACAGCTCTGTAGTGTTTCTGACAATGTTCGTATCAAGAGTGGTGCGTGGGACTGCTCTCCGTCTTCGGATGGAACTGCATCGAATCTTTTCGTCTACACCACCCTTAACCACGTCAAGTATTGTTTACCGTCGGGTGATACTGGAACAATCCGAACATTGGAATCACCGATTTATGCTGTGCGAGTTGTTAAGGACCAACTTCATTGTTTGGATCGTGAAGCTCGTGCCCGAATTATTGCAATCGACACAACAGAAGCACGATTCAAGCTCGCGTTAGCTAACAAGAAATACGGCCGTGTAATGCATATGGTTAAACATTCTCGATTGTGTGGTCGCGCCATTGTTGCATATTTACAGCAAAAGGGTTTCCCAGAGGTTGCCTTACATTTTGTCCGCGAACCGAAGACACGATTTAAGCTTGCGTTGGCATGCGGAGACATCGAAGCAGCGATGGAATCGGCATTTGCGCTTGAGAATCAGACGCAACAAAACTCCGAACTTGACGGGGGTGCTACTTCAAACGATGAAGGACGAGAAATCTGGAGTGAATTGGGAGCAGAAGCCCTGCGACAAGGAAATTACCAAGTGGTAGAAATGTCATACCAACGGACAAAAGATTTTGACCGACTTTCATTTTTGTATCTATTGACGGGTGACACAGAAAAACTTCGTAAGATGTTGAAGATATCGAATATGAGAGGTGACATCATGGGACGGTACCACAACGCTTTGCTCCTGGGTGACGCTTCCGAACGCTTGTCGGTGTTGGAAGCGAGCGGGAATTTGCCGCTGGCTTACATGTGTGCAAAACTCCACGGATTAGTTGAAGATGCCGAACGGATCAAAATTACGATTGAAACAAATGATGGAGAAGAGAAAATGCAAACAGTTTTGGAACAGACCTCATCAATTGTAACGCTAAATGATCGGAATGGTGGTCGTTTGTTGCAACCTCCGACTCCAATTTTCCGTGAAAACAATTGGCCTACGCTCGATGTACAGAAATCGACACTCGCAGATCTGACTGCAGCCGAACCAGAAGCGGAAGAAGTCGAAACGCAAGCTGCACTGAACGCACCTGTATCTGATCTAGCCAACGATTGGCAAGATACTGGCGACGACGTTGGTGGTGGATTTGGTGATGACATCGGAGGTGGTGGTGGATTAGGCGCATCCGGTAACGATTTAGACTTTGGCGACGACGATTGGGGTGAAGACGACGATCTCGACGACCTAGGTGACATGGGAGATGATGTCGACGTTGCTGCAGTGGAAGATGACGGTTTTGATACAATTGCTGACGACTCCGGATTCCAATTGCCACCCTCGGGACGTCCTCCAGCTGCTTGCTGGGTGGCCAACTCCTCCCATGCGGCGGATCATGTTGCAGCTGGAGGGATGGCCTCGGCAATGCAGTTATTAAACCGTCAAATTGCAGCGTCAGAATTTTCTGTCTTGCATCAGAACATGATGGGTTGTTATACCGGTTCAATGATGAGCGTTCCAGGAATTTCAGGAAGTGGAAGCATGGCAATGCCATTGATGCGAAACGATGCGGGTGGTCATCCCGGAAATACATCGTTGCCTCGGACCTACATCTCGGCCAAAAATTTGGTCGACGGCGTGAAGAGTGGATACCGCTTCTTTCAGGGTGGAAAATTCAATGATTCGAAAGCATCCTTTATTGGCGTTTTGACTCAAATTCCTCTAGTCGTTACATCAAATCCTAAAGAACAGCAACAAATAAAGCAAATGGTTACGGTTTGTCGAGAATATATAACTGCAATTCGTATCAAAGGAGCTATGGCGGAAGCAGGATCTGATCCCGTCCGTGCCACAGAGCTTTCTGCCTACTTTACCCATTGCGAGCTCATACCTGCCCATATGGTCTTGGCATTACGATCCGCCATGGGAACAGCGTTTAAGCACAAGAATTATATTCTCGCCGCGAGTTTCGCTCGTCGGTTGATAGAGCTTCCCGACATGAGTAGTGAACGCAACGCCGAACTTAAGAACAAGGCCACGAAGGTGCGACAGAAGTCCGAACAAATTGCGCGTAACGAACACGAATTGAATTACGATGTAACAAAATCCTTCACAATTGATTGCCGTGATTTCGTTCCGATCTACACCGGAGCAACATCTACATCTTGTTCGTATTGTGATTCTCAATACGCTGACGTATCAGGTATGCAAAATAAGTTGTGCTCGACGTGTAGTTTCTGTCAAGTCGGAATCAAAACTTTGGGTTTGGTTACCGGTTAAACAGGTCCTGCCAACTGCATCGTGAATTAATTACATTTTCAGTATATAAATCTACGAAACTATTCTAAAGCAATTAATTTTTTAGAATAATTGTATTATATCTTGATTGTTTCTTTTGTTCCAATTCTCTCTTTTTGTGTATGCGCTACGTCTTTCACGCTACTACCGTACTGATTACTGATTGTGAAATATCTTATCTCAACCCATGAACTATTATTTTACGAATAAAATGAATGAGACCTTAGCTAGAGATATTTTTGTTGGTGTTGAGATCAATATTTTGTGTTTTCTGATGTTTTGTTGGAATGACTGGCGAATCAATCATTGTATTGAATACTGTTTGGTATAATATATGGTATAGAATTTCTCCTATTGAAGCTGCAGATCTTGCGTTTTCGCAAAGAGTTTTAAAAAAACGGACTTTGTACTCTTCAGCACTGGTATAATGAAATAATAATGATAATAGTAATAATAATAATAATAATAATAATTAGGCCAGTTTTATGATTATATTTAATCGTTGAAATCGATTGTTACCTACATTTAAATTATATTAATGTAATGTTGGAGCTTCGGTCGGATCAACTTGATGTAACCTTATCGAGCCAAGCATTTCTTCGGGTAATTCCTCTGATGTTTTTCCTTCGATGACAAATCCGATATCAACGGCAGTTAAAGAGCTCAGATATCGTTTCGTGACGCTAACAGTTTTTTTCGCCACGGTCGAACCACTTGAAACATCTAGGTCGCATATCTGTAAACATTCCATATGTTTTTGATGCGGAACGTATCTATACGTTACTGGCAATCGTTTACCAATCAAGGCTGGTTTCCCGGTGACTAAATTTCGTACTATCCACGGTCCTTCGGGAACGATTGCGATAAGTTTAAGTCGATCATTTTTATATTCTGGATCGTCCGATGCAAACCATTCGGCCAGTATCCGTTCGGCATTTGTAAAGCCTTTCGTGCTTCGTTGTTGTTTGCTATCATCGTTATTATCTTCCATTTTCATAAAGGGTACTAGCTTAGGGGGTACTTCGTAGTATTGAATAAGCATACCCCATGGGAATAAGAATCTAAAGGCAAAGGTCGGCTTTTTCCTCAGATTTCCACCCAATCCACCCTGTAATCTTTTGAATTAATTAAATTAACAACAACAACAACAACAACAACAACAACGACAATAGGGTGAGACTCTACTATATATTATCCTTGCAACAGAAAAGAGAAAAATAAAATCGTAATTGTTATATTATTCAATACAATGTAACATAGTATTTGTTACAAAGGATTACGTACTTAGATATGTCCAGCATAGAATTAATATCGTTTGTTAAAAACAAATCACAGCCTCTGGAACTCAGCAAATACTTGTTGCATGGGATCTTGATTTTACCGCCGCTCATATAATTTGGACCGCGAACCTCAAACATTTCGGTCGGAGATTCTGACCAACAATTCTGATTCCTTGTTTGCATGCAAGGAAATCGAAGAAGTGTGGGTAAGGCTTGAACTTTATTACTATTATTATTTGTCCCGTCGTCTTTTCTTCTTTTTTCGACCCCGTGCTTTCCTGTTTCCGATACTCGTACTAGCTCATCACCGCCATCATCAAATGGGTCGGAGTTTGATCGATGATGATTTCCACTTCCACTACTGCCAATATGCAAACTATCAGATGTGATTCTACTCGGGTCACTTTGATTTGAATCGGTACGAGTAATGTCGGCAGTGGGTAAATCTCTGCTGCAGCTGCTGGCACCACCACTAGAGAAAGAACATCGTTCGGCAGATCGTGCTCGTGTAGGTCTTGGAGAACCGGTGGTCATCCTACCACCTTCTTCTTGTTGTGAAGCACGAAGGGCCATCGAGCGTCGTTTTCCAGGCATTATGAATCCGATTTGTTGTTGGTTTCTGATGCTTTTGATGTCGCCGTCGCTTTTGCTGTTGCTGTTGCTTTTGATCTGATCGTTGACGTTGGCGTCGACGATGATGGTTTATTATTTGATCATTATTAGATGTATTAGTGAGGAAAGGGGAAAGAGACTTATTCATACTTCAATACTTGTCAAATGATAGATGCGTTGGAAGAAATTTACTTATTGACTTATGCCTCTATTAGTTTTCTTCGCCTAAAAATTTAACACAACATGTTTGTAAAGCTACTGTACATGTACTTCCTCCGTGGAACGCAGATTGCGCATGAGCTATGGCGTGATATTTTGAAGCGAGAAACTGCCGCTCGTTATTTCTTTGAAAAAAACAAAAATTAACGATGGATCGGCAAAACGAAATTTCCGTTGCACGGAGAAAGTAGTAAACTCGATATGTTTGAAGTTTGAAAGGCATTTATTTTATACACGAGTGTGTGTGTGTGTGTTTATTAACAACACCAATCAGACCCCATCACTGCTTTCACAAAATGATTTGCATATCATGATAATGATCCTCCAAAGTTCTACCATACAGTAGAGGAGCTTTGCTGTTGAGCTGGCCTGATTTGTTCGTTCATTCATTTGCTAGTAAAAACTGATAACTAAAACCATTATTTTGTATATTTGAATACTATAGACAAGTACGATGATAAACAATGAATGATAAGAATTAATATAATATGTACTTAACTATTCAATAGATAATATCGTAGCCATGTTTGTGTAGTTTTATAATTCAATATTGTCCACTTCCAATACAAGTAGCTAGTGGCGCTATTATTTTAATCGCTAAACAAAATTCTGCAGTAGTTATGTCTTGTCGATATAGTTGTTTCTGTGCGATGGATATTCGAAATAAGCCAGAATGAATTATTTATTTTCGTGCACCTCGTTCCCGTCCACTTCCAAAATCAAGTGATTTATACAAGAATTTCAACCAAGCCGGTCGATTCACATCGCTATCATCATCTTTGTCATCATCTGTATCATCTGTCAGATAGGCGAATCCGTACGAACCAGCTACGACAAGAAAATTCGCTATCCAAATCAATTCAGTATCTTTAGTAACAACCGGCGCCAAGATACTTATAAGGGGTGTACCCAAAAAGGCAGTATCCAATGCTTTCTTTTCAAATCCACGGGGACGTCGTGAACGCAACGAAGGAACGATGAACAGCCACCAAAACCAATACCCCAACACCGTGATGGAGATATCCCTATTGTTATTATATAGTATGAAGGAAATGATTAAAAAGAGTTAATATTGAGAATTAATCATCATCGAATCAAATCAAAAAGGATCAATCAATCTTTGTGGCGTGATAAAATGCAATATTAAAAAAACTCTCAAGGCATCTAAGCTACAATAACTTTCAATTCACTCACATGCTGTTGTAATAATACCAATCAAATCCTCCAAATAAACTCGAAGGATTCGTCGCCATGATATAACTCACGCCAAAACTGATAACAGCTTGTCCTATGAACACATTTTTCAACCAATCACGAAAGACAGAACGACGTTCGATCGTGAGTTTGCCTTCTTTTTTCTCAATTGAATTTTTAATTGATTCAATGATTGACTCATCCGTAGTGGTTTCCAATTCCTCTCGCAATTGATATAGTTCACGTTCTAAATTGACCACTTTTGCTGGATTTAACAAATCGTCGAGTCCCACCCCAAAATCGCTACGTATTCCAGCGTCGATATTTTGTACGAAAGGATCATCGGATGTCATCGGTTGTTCTGGATCATCCATATCGGGAGCGACACCAGCCCAGCCAACTTTTTCTAATACCTCCCGAGCTTCATTCTGCACCGATTCACTGAATATTGAAGAAGTTTTACCTTTCTTACTAGTATCGTCATCGGTCGTTTCTCCTGCGGTGGTGGTCGTCGTTGTAACATCGTCGTCGCCGTCGTCTGTGGTAGCCATGATGGGTTGTAGTTGTTGTCGTCTTTGATGTTTCGTTATTATGTTCTTTCGTTCACTGTTACTATTCGGAACGACGATGCTGTATCCATGTCGCGATTGCGGAACAAACGACGACGACAACGTCACGGATAGCAACATCAATACGGACGAAAAAATATTACGTTTAATCATTTTCATTAATTTGTAGCACATACGTGTTGTTTTGATTATTGTTGTAGTTGTTGTTGTTTCTTCTTCTTCTCTTGCTATTATGATGGCCTTATTGCTGTGTCAGTTTATGTATTGTCCAAAACCCATACCGTATTTGCTTTTTTTTCATTGGAGTTTGTTTCAAATTCGAAAAAGCTACTTCAACGTGTAACAGGGTCCAATAATATTCATACGTGGATAAAAAAATTATACAGAGATAACTTAATAAAATACTGTAAAATAAGATCTATCATTTATCACATAATATACAGTTGTACTTCTATCTCATTTTTTTTCTCCTAGGAAATAAATCAAATGCTTATCAGCACTCTATGATGTGATAGCTCATGATAAAGAGAAAAGTGATTGAGTTTGAAGCTTCTGATTGAAGATTGTGTTGTTAGAATGTGAATTTTCCATGTACACACTAAGTGCATCATCAATGTTTACATGTTCTACAGTCAGCAATGAACACCATCTGCGGTCAGGCTATTAGAGAATGGTAAGAATACAATAGCATGTCATGTATAAACAATGATAAGATGGATGGAATTGGTGACAAAAGTGCTTTTTTTTTCCATTATTCTTAAAAGTAGTAGCCACCCACAAAAAATGTTGTAAACAATGATGTTGGATCTATTTTTAGTGTGGATTTTTTAGTCGCGCTTCTTTCTAGCGACAGCAATTCATTCATGTTCTAACGTACAAAATAAACGTAAATCGAACTCGAATCATCCATTATCTCCACGCCAAATTCGAACGTAAATTTTTTTCTAAATAATAAATATCCGGATTTTTGAAAAGTACTATGCAGAGATTCTAAAAAAATCATGATCACTCACTACTACTACTAGTAAAGCCATAACCAGAAGCACGTCGAGACCCATCATTCGATCACCACTACTATAGAAGCAAGATAATAGAGTTTGTCGCTCTCGTATTCCAATTGCTTCAACTGTTGAATGTATTGACCGGTTGTTGTTGTTGATATTCCGCTGGCGGTTGATTGAGAGATAAATATTATATAAATAATACGGCAGCAGCCATTATTTAAATCTCAATTATGTTCGAACGATACATCACCGATGCGTTAACGACGCATTTTGGACATATATTGGAGAATGTCGATTCAGATAAGATGCGCTTATCAGTATGGAATGGTGAATTAACGCTTGAAGATGTCGTAATTAAAACAACTGCTCTTGATACAATTTTAGGAAATTCTAAAAATTCTCCCGTCGAAATCGCGTACGGACACATTGGTGTATTTCAGGTGAAGATTCCTTGGAGTTTGTTGAGTGGATTAATGAGTGGTGGCGATAGCAGCAATAGTGACGGTAGTGTTGCAGAAACACCATCATCATCAACAAACACTGCCACCGCTATTTCGGTCGTCCTTACTGACGTCAACATTCTCATTACACCTCGTCAGAAAGTCAATGAGAATAATAACAGCGACGATGACGGTGGTGGTGGTGGTGGTGGTGTACACGCTACTACTTCAGATACTACGACATTAGAAACCTGTAGAGCAAGAAAAGAACGGAAGGCACAATCCCTATTGGATGCAAATCTATTAAAACGTGTCACAGAATCGTCGATTATAGCGGCTGAAGCTCATGAGGTTGCAACATCAGGATCATGGTCGACGTGGGTACGAGAAAAATTAACTAAATTACTTTCAAATTTATCAATTACTGTCAAAAATATCCATATACGATACGAGGATCCAGGAACGTCTATGGGATTTGAATGGATAGTCTGTCGAGGAAATGACAATCGCGATAAGAATAAGAATAAGAATAACAACGAAAATAACGAACAACATAACAATCCGTCGTCTCATCGATACGACCATCTGAAATTGAATTTGAATGATACAGGTTTTAATTCACTAAATAGAAGAAAATCTCCCAGTGGAAAAAATAACTCCATCAATCATCACCAACCTCAACAACGGTATCGACCAGCCTTCGCCGTAGGAATTACCTTGAAAGAATTTTCGGTCCAGTCGACTGTGGCTCCGAAAAAGCAGCAGCAGCAATTAACGACACATATTAGGACGCCGTCCAACTTATCGGATGTCGAAGAAATGACAGAGAAGAACATACGGATGTAATAATAGACGATAAAACGACAACTTCAGCCACCATCGCTGGTATTAGTACTAGTACTAATACTTGTACAGACGACGACGACAACTTTAAAATCCGACGGCAACACAAACGAGCCGCCGCGAGAGACTTAGCTATATATTGGGATAGTACCGCTATACTCATATCCGAAAGATCCATACGGAGATGCCAATCGCATCAGCATCAGCAAGAAAATGAAGATCATCAAAAACAGCAACATAATATCAAACAGGAACTATTTGAATCCTACCAATCATTTTTTGCGAGTCTCAACGGTGGATCTACAACTGTGATCGATAATTCTTCTCGTCACAAGAAATGGGCGAAGCATTCCTATCTGTTAGATCCCGTGTCACCGTCGGTCGACTTGACGTTAGTTTCGATACTTCCTATGAAGTCATCGATGAAACGAGCGGAATCACTGGGAACGGAACATTCGAATACAGAGTACGAAAGTGACGATGATTTGTCAGAAGCACCACGTTTATCAGAACCACAACAACAACAACAACAACAATCTTCCTCCCGAACGACGAATCCGTTGAAAAATTCTCAGTACACCGTACCTCCATCATCAGTTCAGGTCGAATTTCCTCCCTGTAAATTACATTATCTAGAAACACCCTGAAGATACCGTTTATTTGAGAAAATCCTTCTCGGTATGGACCGACGCGAGGAAAACTTTCGTTTCGGAATCTGCGTTGCGGCATGTCTTAAAATTGCGACCCTCGAAATCCGCGTTGATAGATCCCGTTGGTTGGTGGAAATACGCATTCGAGGCTACTGTAGTCATGTCCCGAGCGTCTTCGTCGTTGCTTTCAGATAACGACTACGACGAAGAGGAGGAAGGAATCGAAGATCAAAAGGAAACTATGACTGATCAAGAAGGAAAACCACGATTGCGACGAAAGAAGACTCCATTGACACGTCGAAAAGGATGGATGGGACTGGTCCAAGCTGTTTCCGACGACAGAAGTACGTTCGGCTATACGAAGTGTTGTTGGAGCCACCAGTATCAACGTCGAATATAGATGACGACGACAACGACAAGAAGAAAACCTCTCTTTCTTGCAAAAAGCTCGGCAGAAAGAAGCTCATCTAGTGTTGTTGGTAATGGAAGACGGACTCTTGGCTGAAGAAGTGGTTGCATTTCGTATCCATGCCTACGATCAATGAAGGCGCAGGAAGAAGAGAAAGAATATGAACATGTTGCTGACAGTAGACAACAACAACAACAACAACATCGGAGACTACTACAAAGTCGATACCAATAAACGAAGCTGTCGGAGACGAAAGCGCAGAAAAAATGTGGGACGGTGGGCGGCGTGGATCAGAGGAGAGAAGAACCAGTCAAATGATAACGCAATGGCCATGGAGTCAGTCAGAGACAGAAAATGAATCCCCAACCACCAAAAGGGAAGAAGAACACCAATGATCAAGGGAGAAACCGACGAGGAGATTCTTTCGATTGACATCGTCGATGGATGATGAATGAGATGAAGCAAGCATTAGATAGAGCGCGGGAAAACATGCGAAGCCAATTCGTGGAAGATTTACATCAATCATCGGTCCCCGCATGTCTAATAACATCATATTGATTGGAGATATGCCAAACGAATCGAATCCAGTTGTTTGGACCGCTCACTTGATTTGTCGTCAGTTTGCTGTTCAAATCAACGATCAACCAACTGGTCATCTCGGACATTATCGCAGTCCCACTCCGGTGATACGAATGTCTACTGCTTGGGTTCAGGATTTTTCGTGGTATCACGATGGCTCATGGGAGGTGGACTGTTCTTTGGCATCGATGGAAGTGAAAGATTTGATTTCGGCAAGAGGAAAGGGTTCTTCTTCGAGATATGGTTCAACTTTATTGGGTAGCAATACAAGAGATTCTAGGAAATATGACGATGATTGTGTACTCATCAATGGGGTGCGGTATATCCGGAACATGTCCGTAACCGTAAATAGGAGATTGCATTGGAATATTCCGAATGAATGGTTACAAACGGAGTCTAGTGGTGATAGAGGGTCGACAACTACGGTGCATATTCGAGTATTGCCTATGGAAGTTGTTTATTCCGCATTGCCTATAGAAGCAGTAAAACGAGTCTTCTTGGCTGTCAAGACACCCGAAATCGTAGACGACTATCACAAAGTATTAGGAGTTGCAAATTCCTGGAGAGACAAGCAAAAAGTGAGATTGCTGGAGACTCTTGCACATAAAGACAAGAAAATTATCATGGATGTTGATATTGCAGCACCAGAGCTGCTAATACCCGAAGATATCTATCGATCCGATAGTCCTATGCTTGCTGTGAACCTTGGTCGATTTCAAGCTTACAACGACGACGAAAGCCTTGACAGCAACAAAACAGACATTTTCGATGATCAATGGAGAGTGCTGGTAAGCAACATCCAGGTGCAAAGTACAAGCATTGCATCGTACCACTCTCATGCAGTGTCTGGAACGCAGCTATCTCGCGCTGATAATTTGCGAGAGCAACTAATAGAGGCATTCTCCATTGATTTTGTTGTATCGACGAAGATAGCTAAGGGCAATGATCAGGACAGCAACGAGGAATCTCGGATACGTATTTCTGCGACCTTACCAAGACTTGCATTCAATATTACATCGTCGGCGATTCGTCTCGTATCAAGGCTTCAGCGAAATTTTGCAATGCGTAGGAGAGAAATGCAAGTGAAACTGTATATTTTGAAGGTACTAGTGCACCTGATAACTTTCCTGAGCTCACAAGTACAAGAAACCATAAGCAACCAAAACAAGAAGCATCTAAATCTATGAGGGAGCATAGTAGTCGTACATCACGTGTATTCAGGTTTGATTTTTCGGCACCTGCCATAATCTTAAAACTTGAGAATGATGTCGATGGTAGAAACTGTAAAAATGAAAGCAGTAACCATTCCACACCCATCATAGACCTTGAATTGAGAAGTATATGTGGTAGATTTTCTCAAGAAATAGTTTGTAACGGGGATTCGATAGTAAAATTTGATGCGAGTTTGCAGTCCCTGGGAGTCATTGACCTGTACCAAAGTGCTGGTAGAGACTTTGTTTTGTTGATGTCTTCCATTCCTCAAGATCAATTGATCGAACATATTTCTACAGCCACGGGATACTCTTGGGATGCGGTTCATGCAAATTATGACGCTGATGATATTTATGGAACAAGAAAAGATTTGGTTACGCTCGAGTATTCTACAAGTGCCCTGTCCTGTGCCGATTCTGACGATGATAACGAAATATTATCAGCTGATAACCCTGATAAGATCTCTCTCTGGTTTCATGAGTTGTACGTAGAATGGAATCCCGAGACAATTGCGGCGATACATGTGGCTATCAAAACTCCGACAACCGAAGAGATAAATGCTCAAGTATCTTGTTCAGACATTTTGGCGCCACCTCTAGAAGATGAATCTAGCGTAGGAGAGGAATTTTTTGATGCTCTAGAAGAAGAATTTTACGACGTGTCGGATAGTGATAGCTTGCGAGCCCTCTCAGAAATATCTACTTCAAACGACGATCTGGAAGCATTAGGAAATTCATTAAGTAACATTTCTACTCAGTACGTAAGTTCTCCTACAATTTTATCATCATTCTCCCCGACTATGGGTGGTGGGTTTTTTGACCAAGGACGGTTTTCGTTCTCTCCTGGATCAAGATCATCTTTTATAGGACAGTTCCAAAGTGCTCGGATGGACGAGAGTGCATATTTCGAAGCAGCTGCACTACCTGAATGTCAAATCCAGCCTGATCTACCTAGCAAGCAAATAAAATCAAGACAATTCGAAATTGTCTTCGAGCTGTCGAAACTTCGAGTTAGTTTCAATAAAGAGACACGACATCGCAAGATCATTGTGGCACAAATGGATAGAACATTCATTTCTTACGCTACAAGAATTACTGGTGGATCGAGAATAACGATGAACCTCGGTAATTTAATCTTTATTGATCCAGCGCATGAGGAGGATAATACTCTGTATGGACAAATTTTGGGTCTTCAAACAAAAACCAACGAACTCCCCGATAATGCTTATTCTTCTCTTCTTGAAATGGAAGTTATCATGAATTCAAATGTGAGAGACTTTTCATCGTTATTGGATGGCGACAAGACGGCAACTGTCACAATAGATAAAGAACAAGGGAGAATGACTGGTAGTAATTGTTGTGTCACTGCCAAGCTGAGTCCGATGAAATTTGTTTTAATAGAACAGCTATGGATGGAATTTATAGACTATTTTTTCCAAGGGATCATCGGAACTGAAGTTTTAGGAGGTCAGACGAAAGAAACATCAGCAGATGAACCTTCGAATAAGGTTGGGCTGGATAAGAGAGACTCGAGAGATATACTTGGGTCCGATGCTGAGGGAATCAGTTTCACTCAATTTGATGTATCTTTAGATTCTCCTGTGATTATAATCCCCGTTACATATTCTTCACCAGAATTTGTCCGCATGGAACTGTCAAAAATACGTTTATCTAACGAGTACGATGGGGAGATACTTAGGGACGCGACTTTTGGTCATGATGAAGATCCTGGTGATCGGATGCAGTGGTTCAATAATTGTAGAGTATCGCTAGATAACTTGCGATTGTTCAGCTGGTCTGGTCGTGAGTTAGGACGCAATCCCGCTGTTGCCTCTGTTTCACTAAGATGGCCCACTGGTCCTTTGGCACAATTGGTCACACCAAAATGGCAAGTTAGTTGCATCTTCGATAGTCTTGACATATCTCTTTGCCGTTCCGACTATGCACTTTTACAAAATATCATTTCCTACAATATAGGAGAGGAATCGAGGCATATGGATGAGTGGTCAGTACTGCAAAATATGTCCCCGAATGCACGGGATGAATTAATGCAAAAAATATTTGTTCATTATGGATATGATAAGAAGAATGTTGCCCCAACTACTTATGACGTGAAGCTTTCCATACCCTCTCTGAGATTTAGCTTAATGGAGGGTGATAGACAGAACTCTTTGCCTATAGCTATCGCTCGATGCTTAGATCTAAAATGGCAAATGAGAAAAGAATCCGATTTGATCGTGACACAAAGTGTCACATGCGGTATCGACCTTGTGAGGCCTACTAGAGAAAAATCTGGCTTTGAAACGTTGATGACGATATCGAAAGACGATAGTGATCTACTCGGAGAAAGAGATGATCAAGATAAAAGTCAACCTGGCTTTATTTACTCATCAAAAAGCACCCCGAATGGAGATAATATCAAGACAGTTGAAATTTGTGATCCGCGCATTTATCTTATTGTTCCAGCTTGGAGTCGATTTGCGGCTTTCTTTCAGTCATTGGTACCGCCTATTTTTCTGAGCAAAAATGAGATTGGAGCATCAATTCAAGTTGGCGATAGATGGTATCGTATTGCTGATGATAGTGGTACTCCGTCTGTCGCTAACATCTCATCTGGAATAGGCAATATGGGTAGAGAAAGATTCAGCTGGATCACTACGGAACCGATCACTGTTCTATCTACAAGGATATCACCAAAATCGCCAGTAGTCCAAACCCCTACAATCCTCCAATTGAAGCTTCTTCTGACATGGCCTCAGATAATCTTATCCTCGGTAACCACTGAAGACTATCCGACGCGTGTCATTCTGAGAATGAACCATGTTGATTTCTTACAAACCAACGAAGGGAAGACATCTAGGAAGACTAGATCCCTGTTCCTTCACGATGTTGAAGTATACACATCTTCACAAAAAATATCAACTCATTCAACTACAAAGAATGAAGATCAAAATTCACTCATTCACCCTTGGAGTATGTCAGGTGTTGCCACAACATGCAATGGGGAAAGCATCGGGGACTGCGACAGGCACACTTACAAGCTAAGCGGTGATGTCTTGCGTGCTCGTGCGGCATATTCAGACATGGCAATTGCGATTGACGTATTATTAAGTGTCATGCACTCGGCAAAAGAGGAAAACAGTGAACTATCAGAGGAACTACCTAAGCACCCTATTCTTTCTACTAGCTCATTCGATTCTAACGAGTCAACAATGAAAATGGTTCCTGATGAGGACACCGAAGACAATGTTTATTGCCTTAAGGCTTCTAGCAATATATACGATGTCCAATTTGATGGTTTCGAATTAAAAATTGCAGATGACAGGTACGTTCACGTTATTGTAATGTTTTCGATGAACTAGCATCCAATATGTATTTAAAGGGGTAATAAGTCTTTCAACTCACTTACTTTGCTCCCGCCTCTCGTTTGATCACTCTAGTGGACGTCACTTTTCTGGGTACCAAGATCTTGTCATCCTATCTATTGGGAAAATGCTCTTTTCTCGTCACGAATCCAAAGAGGATAGTTCGACTTCCATGAAGCTCTGGATAGATTGCCTCGACATGTTTGATTGTCTGCAGCCAGCACACTCTCCTTTTCGAACTACTGCATCCAGCCATTCAAGAGTTATGGGAATACGGAATTCAAAGCAAAGCGAAGGGCACACAAGTGGTCCAAAGAATGTCGATGTGCATGAACACGCTCCAAGAAAGATGTTCTGGAAGGAGTATAGCACAGTAGATTATGGAAGGGAAAACTTCAAAATGTCTCCTTCCTTTCTGAAAAGAATAAGTGAAACTTCAGAAGAATGTTCTCACTATTTATGGGGGGTGGGTGGAGAGGGTCCGACACCAGGCCTAATCGAAATAGCCTGCAAGTTTACAGAGGATGACCACCAAGAATATGATGTGCGATTTCGATCATTTGCTGTTCAGTGGAATCCTTCAACAATAATTGCCGTCCAGCGCTTTCTGGGTCGGCTCAGAAAAGAATCAAAGATTATTTCCGTACAAGTCTTTCACAGCCAGTTTGATGATCTCATTGATGGATCCAAGACTGACGAAGCCGATGAATCTCTGACAGATGCTGATTCTGTTATTTCTGGAGGAAATTCAGTGATAAAAGCAAACATCCAGATCGACAAACTGACATTGTGCATGAATAAAGAGCATCAGCGTAGGCGACTTCTGGAACTCACATTTTCTTCCTGTAATGTCGTTATGCATTCCTCAGAACAAGGGATGACTATCGAAGGGAAACTTGGAGACTTATCTGCGTTTGATAACGACAAATACTCTACTAATGGTTCCGACCAAGATTTTATTACCGAAAATAATCGAGCCGTACTTTCAGTATTGACTGATAATGGTACCGATAACAATGGGCAATTTCTCTGTATTCAGTACAAAACATTTAGTAAGAAAGCAACGTCTACTTCAAAGGCTGATGTGCCAAAATGGGTAAAATCCAATCTTCCATCTCCTGATGATGTTGATGACTTTTTGATTTTAACAGTAGCAGCAACCCGCATCACATACCTAAAGGAGCGCACAGAGGAAATATTAGACTATCTTTCTAACGGACTCCCAGGAAAAGGAATGGGTGCGACGTCACGGGCAGCGAAGGGTTTTATCAGTAGACGGATCCAGACTAGGAGCTTTCTTCAACTTCAAGTAAACTCGCCACAGATATTTGTACCACAGCATGAAATGTCTAACCAGGGGCTTGCATTGAAGCTAGGTACGTACTTTTTATACTTACTTTCTGTTAACTTGTTTACAATAATTATAAATGGTGAACCTAACATCTTGTTTCCACTTTGCAGGTGATGTAAATGTCCAAAGTTGGTTTGAAGAAGCGATATCTGATACGAAAGAGCCTCTTGACTCTGAGTGGTGGCGAGTTCTTTCTCTAAAACTTTCTGGATTCTGTTTTGGCATGATCCGAAAGGGATCAAATTTCGACTCGCTTTCATCTGCTACAAACCCAATTAACCTGAACATTCTCCTCAGAAAGCCAACAATCAAGGGGAGGACGCTTACAATCCGAGGGAATATGTCATGCTTTGAGGTTACATTGCAATACCAAGACTACGCTCTACTGCGGGCGGTCGTAAATGATAACATTGCCCGCCACATCAACACAGATAAATGGGACAACGTCGAAAAAGCATATTGGATGGAAGAGAAGAACGCAAATGAACGAAGCAGTATTGGGGGATCCGTCAATATAGATGGTGCCGTGAATGCGCAGGTTGCCTACTCTTCTAATGCTCGATTTGTACGTTATGGTAAAAGCGGGAAAAAAGGCCAAAAGCAAGAAAGTGTCGCTATAAACAATCTAAAGCAAGAAAGCGTCTCTGCAAATACTCTGGATGTCCGATTCGACTTGGATGGTGTAACTTTGAAACTCAGGCGTAATGATCTCCCAGATGGTATTATCGAGGAAGATGACCTTGCGTCTGCTTTTCACTATGATGTCATGTTATTACGGGTAGGGGTTGTTGAAGTGTTATATACTGCGAATGGAAATGGGGACGTTTCGTTTAATCTCTCGCTCTTTCGCATTGGGCTGTTTGATTTAGGTGATAACGGTCGTCTCATCAGACAACGATATTATCATTCTTTACCAAGTGACGATTTTGCGAACGGAAAACGAAAGAAAAGCCTCTTAGGCAGCCATGCCCATTTGCTGTCCTTGCGGAAGGATATTTGTCTGCGGACGACAATGATGCAGTTGTCCTTGGAGAGTCAGATCTCGACGGCCCTGAGTTTGTGATATCGATTGATACATGCCCGGCGTCCTCAACTACAGGATTCGGACCGCTTTCTGAAACGAGTCTTCCTCCAGATACTAAAGTCACATTAGCGAAAGTTGTGGTAAATTATCTTAGCTTAAATGCTCTAATTCGACCATTTCGAGAGATTGCTGATTTCTTGTCGTGTGAATGGCCTACATCTGTAGAACAGTCTCCGAAATGCATGAGAGTAGACGAGGTTGAGCTACATATCACTGAAAAATCAAAATTTCCAAAGATCGATATGATACATGATTCGTTTCGAGGGTTTCAGCTTAAGGTTGTCGCTCACTATCCTAGAGTATTCTTTCTAGCAGACGAAAGTGATCTTCATTCTCGTGCTCTTGTACTCAAGGGGTAAGTCTTGTTTTGTTTTGTTCTATTCTGTTTTGTTTTGTTTTGTTTTGTTTGTGTGTGTGTGTGTGTCATTTTTTTGTTAGTATGGTTGTATGTATCTGACACTATTTAACTATTTCACAGACTTGCTGTTGCAAATATCAGCATTGTCAACAAAAAAGAGATTTATGGTTCAGAAAGCTCACGTTCTGTTGACGTGCAGCAAATCACGTCGGTCGGTGCACAGCTCCATGGCTTGGAAACTTATATCAACCCAGATGTTAGCACTGCTCTGCGGTTTAGTCAAAGGCATTCTGATATGGTTGGGGCCGAATATTTACCCAGCTTCTCCGCTGTCCCCGAGGACGAGCTCGTTGATAAGGATACTTTGGGTGTTGCTTTGATTCAACCTGTAACAACTGGAATTGAATACACACAAACAGAAAGGGATTTATTTCCTACCAGACGGTCTTTGTTAGTAAATATTGATCCAGTCTCAACTATGTTAAGTTTTGAAGATCTGCAACTCGTAGAAGTCGTTCTAAATAGATGGTCTTCGGGTCGGATCAATAATCCTGACAAGCCAACCAATCCGTCAGAATTTATATCTAAACCTGAGAAGACGGGGGAAGAAAAGGAATCGGCAGAAGAAGACGCGATACAATTCGAGGTGGTTTTCAATACAAAACTCTTAGGACTAGGCCTCAGAACCGAGGGTAGTCAGATTATCGTTAGTAGTATTCAGAACCTTGAGCATAGCCTTCAGGTTAATTCAGGAGACGTTTTGATTGCCGTCGGTGACGAAAGTGTTCACAACAAGTCGCTCGAGCAGACTGTAAAAATCTTAGCAGGTTCTGGAAGACCAATTACTGTCAAATTTGAACGATATGTGGCTTCGATAAACGGCGGGAATATAGAAAGCACGGGGACAAATGCAGCAACAAAACCGAAAGAATTTTCTAACGAAGATCCAGATAATATATATTCAATTAGTTGCTACAATCTTCGTTTCCGCTCTGG
Organism: Fragilariopsis cylindrus CCMP1102; assembly: GCA_900095095.1. Lineage (NCBI taxonomy): Eukaryota > Bacillariophyta > Bacillariophyceae > Bacillariales > Bacillariaceae > Fragilariopsis > Fragilariopsis cylindrus. The sequence goes on from FMBT01000388.1 coordinate 130,817, forward strand.
AATGCAACTCGGTTTTGAGTTCGAAAAAAGCCCCTCTGGACAATTTCCAGTTGTATCGAAGATTGTGTCTACGGTTGATGACGCTGTCGTGATGTCAAGTAGTGCGGATGAAATGGATTCTGAACAGATTGAAGTAATCGATCCAGTATTTGATTTGGATCACACAAGAATGCCGAGGATCGGCGCAGTGATTGTGGCTGTTGATGAGGTACCCGTTGAGGAGATCGGAGCAGAAGAGGTCTGGCAAGTTTTACTAAAGATTCAGGGAGCTGCTATGTCACCGGGACCAATCGGTACGGACTTCGGAGGAGACGTGACGTTCGGTCTTACGTTTCAAGAAACACACGCATCTACATGGGGAAATATTGACAATGTTGAAATTTCTACAGCTGGTATGGCTCTCTCATTCATCGATGATCTTAATGGAAGAGACATGCCCCTCTTTCGTGGAAAACTTAATTCAGTTGAAATCCACGTTGAACGCGGTTTGGGCATTAAGGCTCACATCCTGGACAATACAACCCCTTCGCTTCTCACACCTCTTTATCCAGATTCGATAGACAACGAAGAAATCACCCTATCGATAGATCAAGTGCAAGACATCCAAACAGAATCCGTTCTTTCGGTCAGCATTATCGGTATTTTTTCTGTGGACTATTTTCACCCCCGTGTTTCATTTTGGGAGCCACTCTTAGAACCGTCTCAGATATTTTACCATTTTGAAAAACAAGATGGCAGTATTCAAGCCGATCGACCAGCTCAACTTGCGTTGGAGGTATCGGATCGTCTTCTTCGCAACGAGTTCTCAAGAGTTAAAAAATTTGACGAAGTACATATGGTCTCAGTGAATGTGACTGATGCCGCCGCCGAAGTAATCGTTAAAGCTTCTAGTCGATGGAAAGACTGGCGAAATAGTCTTCTTCTTGAATCAGATGAAGATGATATAGAATACGCAGATGAATTGATTCTCGAAGAAGACCACGATTCTGATAGAAATATTGTATCCATGCATCATATGGACAATGAAAACCAAAGCCTTCAATCTGAAACGGTAGAAGCAAACCAACGCCAAATGGCTCGTCAAAGAGTTGCCGCAAAAAAAGCCGTACAAGGCGCACTCATTTTTGCACAGAAACGGGGAGCCGAAACAAACAGAAAAAGCGATTCGGCTAAACCATTTATATTCCGTAATCGCACAGGAATCTCGATTGCTTTCGTTCAGCAGGGATGTGGTCTTCGAAGTCGTGATTACTCTAGGAGGGCTCGAGAAACGGGAGAAAGTTCAAGTTTTACGGCAACTGTCGGAGAATACGATGGTCTTGAAGAATACGAACAGCAGTCAATCACGGAATTGGCAGATCAGGAAGATGCGAAATTTAATATGGACATAATGGATGAAAGTTTCGGAGATGACATGGGCCGAAGGCGCAGCATCCGACATTTTACGAACAAGGTCAGGAGCTATGAAGGGCGATACCCTGATCTGATGGTCGCTATCCAAGCCGTAGCTGGAGTTCTGGTCGAACCTATAACTAATCTTCAGGTCTTTAAGGTTGGCAGCACTATTCGTCATTTAACAGTCAAAAAAGACAATGGCTCATACATGGGATCAGACTCTACACGCAACTCTATTCAAGTTGTTTGGAACGTGGAAATTGAAGACAACCGAAGGATCATTACCCTTAGTACAGCAGTGCGTGTCGTTTCGACTGGAATGCCTTTAGAGATCGGTGTTCGTCATGATGGGAATGGAGATAAAAATATCGCATATCGCTCGTCAGATAATTTGACCACTTCTATCGGCATTGCTCGATCTGAGTGTCCGTATTATATGCCTCTGTGGCTTGCGTTGAAACTAGAACCTGTTGGTATTTACGTCAGACCAGCTTTTGCTGCTACTACAGACCATTCATGGAGTGAATCAAGCGTTCTGCATTTTGGCCTACTTATTGAGGAGAGAATGATTTCAGAAAATCGTGGCTCGAAGACTTTTGTTACAGGGAAGTGGACGTGGGAAGAAACTATTCCTGATTTGAGGTATATTCGCTGTACTTCCGAGACAGGTGGGAGAAATCCAATATGGTTTTCAGTATTTGGGACATCGTCATCGCAGCGTCCCGAAACAAATTTTGTTACGCATTCAAGAGACGAAGCGAAGGAAGAAGCTAGAGGACAAAGGAACGAGTTTGAGTCGTATGAAGTATTATCCATTACATTGGATTCCGGGCTTACAGTCCGGAATATGTTGCCTACGGGAATCGAATTGGAAGTGGTCCAGGTGGAACAAAATGGAAATGAATTCGGCATGGAAAAAAGCGTCGAGGTCAATTTTTCATCCAGTCATCAGCAATCAAAAATTTCGAAATTTGCTACTTTGAAAGGAGGCGAATGCACGGACGTTTTTGAAGTCAGTTACAGTGCAGCAATTCCAAAAGCACGGATAAAACAGCCAAATAGCAAGGGGTGGTCAACTTGGGCAACCTTGAAACTAGAAGAAACGCTAGAGATGGACGAAGACGGTGACATCGTTCAACCAAACGATCGTAAAGCTGTCGTTTCCCAGACCCCCTCTCAAGTCAACGTTCAAATCACAGACGACGATTTTGGAATTCCTATGGTCTTTGGAGTAAGGATTGTACCTAAAATGACGATAGATGATCCGCACAGGGGACGTATCTACGGGCTTGAAGTCATCATTTATGCTGAGTTATGGATCAGGAATATCACTTCGTTACCTCTTAACTTTGGATGTCCCGCATATCAACTACATGAACCAGAGCAAGCTTTTCACGTAACTAAAGCAGCTTCGGATGATTATATCGCAAAATTTACTGCAGAAACAGCTTTGATGGAACTCGCTAGTCTTCTTGAAGTTGGTGACAAAGGAACAACGTTAAACCAGAAGGCAGTAAAAGAGAAAACAGAAATGGGTAATCTAATAGAGAGTTTACCTGAGCAAGAATGCTCTGAGTTAATAGAAGAAGTTTTCGAGTACGTAGAGATTGAAAGTTCTATGGTCAAACGAAGATGGTGGGCATCCGAATGCTACAATGGTCATCACAAACAAATCTTCGACGTAGACGATACTGAAACAAATTGGAAATGGCTAAACGAAAAATGGGTAAGTTACTGAAGAAATCAAATATTGTATTTTTACCAATCGCTTTTAAATAATGATATCTAACACAAACTCTCGTCAGATAATTGATTGTTCTGGTGAAGCAAATCCTTCTATAGGTGGTTGGGAAAGTTGCAGGAATCTTTACACTGGAAATGGATCATTTGGTGGTAAACGTGAATTCAATCCTTCCGATGGATTTCGTCGCAGACGATATTATCGGAGAAGGAGCGGATGCACGCAAGTCGACAAGATGAGGTCTTATACGATGACATTACAATCGCAAGATAGCAATTCTTCTTCCATGCTTTCGTCAGAACGCATGGGTGGGGTGCAGGTATTTCACCAACCTATGAAAGATGCATTTTCTCGAGAACAGAAAAAAATCAGACAAAATTGGAGAAAAGAAAACCCGAAAGATAATGTTTATCATAACGTAAACGATGAAAACTTGAAGATTGCTATCAGATATGGTGATGGGAAATGGAGCTCGCCCGCAGAGATCCCTGATTCCGGAACTAGCTACGGTGTTATTAGAGCACTTGCCTCCAGATGGCCAAGTCTTACTCAAAGACACGGAGTTACTTCACCACAAGATCTTCCAAACAACCACTCTATGCAAAGGAATAGTTATTCAGTACAAGATCGAACGAAGAGCTGCGACTTCAAGCCTGGATGCTTGGCTTCGGATCTATACGAACTATGTTATACAGTATCCGAAATAGAGGGCGAATGGGGAGAATTTTCCCGATCCATGGAGGTATCTCCTCGCTTTCTAGTTCGAAACGACTCCAAATATATCTACATGAAAGTCAAGCAAACTGGCGCTCCTAACTCTACTGGTATCACACTGAGGCCCGGAGAAGCAAGTCCTTTTTATTGGGCCGACTTTCGGCTTCCCAAACTTGTTAGTATGATCCCCTTGGATAACTCCAGCCTTGTGAAACATACCTTTAGATGGAGTGGAGGCTTTGATTTGTGCAATCTTGGAATGATCCCTGTACGAATCCGGAGCGACAAAAATGAGGTTGATACCGAAGATAGTAGCTTGATAATTACGTCTATTCGAGTACTTGTTGAAGTCCGTCCAGGAACTGGGGGTCACGGAATTAATGTTTCTCTGAGAGAAGAAGAACCAAACGGCGATGGGTCGCTGTTTAGAATTGAAAACCTTTCGCCGATCCCAATTTGGTTATCGCAAGACGGAGTCCTTGCCAACCCAACCGCTTCGACACATACGTCCGGTAACAGCACCTCATTAGTTGACGGTGATTATGTGCCACCCCATACTAAGTCCACGTTTGCTCTTGATGTACCTTACAGGCAAGGGAAATATGCACATAGAAAAGAGGCATCCTTGTCCGAGCTCATGCATGTCCGCGTTGCATTAGCACCTCTCTCTAGTCGGGCGGGGATAGAATCTGTGAAGGTTATTGGACTTGCTAACATGGGTGAGACCATTCACTTGAATCTAACGAAACTTCCGATGAAATTGACTTCGGAGGGCCAGAATGTAATACAACTAATTCGTGTTCTCGGTGTTATTGCGACAGATGGGCCTACCCGTGTACTTAAATTCTGGTAAGTATAACTATTATAGGTGATAACCCCTACCTATCCTTGAAAGTAAATTAAACTAACTCTTTTTTTCTTTTCTTTTCCAAGCCTCATATCCTATCCTGGAAACGACTTGGTATTTCGTAACGACCTTCCCAATATGTCTTATGTGACATCGACTCAAACTCGGCAATGTGAAGGTCTCATAAGAGCAGGTCGAAAAGATTACACCCCAGAAGTAACCCAAGGCATAAATGAAGCCTTGAAATTGGCAGCGAAAGGATTAATCCCTCTGGAATCGGATGCAAAGAGAAGCGCAATTTTTGCCAATGTGAACCCCAACAGCGACAATAGTGACGATCATGCTGATGGTGGATTTTCGGACAAGATATTCTCCTTCCGGATGGAGTTTAGCGGTTTTGTTTTTAGTTTCGTTGACTCGTCTCCATCAGAAATAGCTGTTGCTTCCCTTAGAAATATCAACGCTCTCGCTAGATGGAACAATTTGCGATCTACGGATGCTACTTTGCTGTTGTCCATTGGATGGCTGCAGGTTGATAATCATATACCGAGTGCACCATTCAAGGTAGCTGTTCGGCCTGATATGTCCAAACATCAAGAGGACAGTGGAGGTCCCGATTCTGCTCCTCTGCTGGTAATTGCAGTAGCGTTTGCACCTAAGCACAAATCTAGGATTATAGTGCTGCGTTCAGTAACTGTTGCTCCGAGAAACATGGTTATTGCACTTGATCTGGCCTTTCTTGTTCGACTGCAACGTTTCTTCGTAGGACTTCAGGATCATTTACGTTTGCGCCAACATGATATTCACTCAGGACTACGCGCTAGTTTTTCAGATGGAATTTCTGAGGATCAAAGGAAAACGATTCCTTTCCCATCCTTCGCAAGTCCTGAAAAACAACTTGAACAGATAGCTGCCTTCAGCGAAAACGAGAAGTTTTATTTCCAAGGATTGACAATCCTACCAACTAACATAAAACTTTCCGTGGCACCAGCTAAAGCGCTCACTTCCGAACAAGCCAACCTAGAGGGCAAGGAGATGGCACAATCCACGTAGCGGTACGCAAAGGTGATGTTTTAGTAGGGAGTAGTAGCAGTGGACCTCTTGGTGTCCGAGTGGGGAGAAAGAATCGAACTCCTTTGGCAGTGGTACGAGGCGTCTTCAAATCGATCGTCGTCGATGCTTTGCTGAGACTTAGCGGAGCCTCGCTAAATTTCCATGGCGTTTTTCTGAGAAATCAATTGCCACAAGCAATCAGCTCTTTACTTATCTGGCGGCACACTACCTGACATCGCTGAAACATAACGTGCCGGCACTTTTGGGTTCTCTTAGTGCAATAGGAAACCCGTTAGGCCTGATACGAGGAATCGGAGATGGAGTGAGCGATTTTGTGACAGAGCCTATGAAAGGATTCAAACGGAGCTTGAAAGAACTAGATCCGGGATATGCTGTGGATGGTGTCGCAAGAGGAACCGAGTCACTGGCCCGACATACGGTTGGTGGATTAGCGGACTCTGCCTCTCTATTAATGGAAACATTTTCTAAGAACCTGGCCGTTGTGACATTGGATAGAAGATATGCGCAAAAACGAGACCGACGCAAGTCGTTACGATTGAAGAGTGATTCAAAAGTTACTTTAGCAGGTGGTGTCGAAAGCGGTTTCATGAAACTCGTGCAGGGTTTTAAAGAAGGCGTAACCGGAGTCGTTCGGGCACCGATCCGAGGGGCAGAAAAGCGTGGCCTGGAAGGATTCGTAAGTACTGATTGTAATTTATTCTTCTATCTTCTTTTTCGTTTCTGCATTCACTCAAACAATCGTCTTTATTCACATTTTTAATTAATCAGTGTAAAGGGATTGGTAAAGGTTTGCTCGGATTATTGGTGAAACCAATCATTGGAATTACAGATGCCGCCACTGATGTAATGATTGGTGTGAAAAGCACTGTTGAATACAAGGAGGCGCAACGGCAAAACCTGGCGTTGTTGCGTAACCAGTTTCGACCCCGTCGTCCTTTATATGGACGAGACAAGGTACTAAAACCCTATAACATGGAAGATGCGGCGGCTTCTACATTGATGTTGAAGACCCGATGTGCAGGTGAAAATTATCTGAGCCATATGGACATGAACAATAGAGTTGCGTTGTTGAGTGTGAAAAGATTGATCATTTTGGGTCCGCGTGGAGAAGAGCAACTTGCCTTAAAGTACAAACATGTAGATCGTCTCGAGGTCCGATCGATTCGACAAGAAGATGGGATTACCGACGGTTGGGGAATTGTGGTAGTTCTTAACACTCCAAGACGAAACGGCAGCGATGTGGAAGTTATTTTATGTCAGTCGGAACAGGAGGCAATCAATCTACGCGTGTTGATCCAGCAAGGTGTTGATATGGTAGCTAACGATTCTTTCCAAGAATCTTGATAAGCATCCAATCGACAAAAAGAAGAAGAAGAAGAAGAGATAGAAATAGAGAAGAGCAGAGAAGGGAGAAAATTGGTATCTGATATCGAGAGTTTTAATTACCTCATAGAATAACGGATGAAAGCAAAGTCATCTTAGATTATTGTTTTAGGGATAGATTACTATTCAAACAAATGTAGCTCAGACTAATTGTAAGGAATCTGTCGTCATTACTGGAAAATTTTAGGTCTATCCTTCCACAATCTATCTTCACGCACTAATTTGCATCAACAATTTTAACACACGCACACCACACACACACACACACATCCCTTTATTTCCCAAACGTACTGATCACTTTAGGTTCTTTGAACATCTTCTTTTTCCCCTCTTTCTCTCTTTCTTTTTTCTTTCCCCCAAAGAGTTTTAAAACAGAAATTCGTCTATTATTACTATACTTAGTTACTGTGTAGACATACAGTACGACCTCTTTACAAAACAAACATATGCATCACATCCAAGTACTTCAGTAGCAAGAACAACAACAACAACTCTCGAATATTCAATATACCGTTAGGGACAATAAAAATGGTAAGTTAGACTAGGCACTGTTGTAAACGGAAAGCTTCCTTCTACCGCTTTCGTCTCAATTTCTTCTCATTCTTCTTCCTTTTTTTCCTCAATCATTTTTTAATTTGTTTTTTTGAAAAAACAGTTACCGCTATCGTTATTGAACGTTGCAGCTGAATCGTCGACACCGTTATTGGTTGAATTGAAAGGTGGAGATACGTACAATGGACGATTGGTTAGTTGTGATTCATGGATGAACATGAATCTTAGTGACGTTGTTTGTACATCCAAACACGGTGATAAGTTTTGGAAATTACCATCGTGTTATATTCGTGGTTCTGCCATAAAATATTTAAGATTACCACCCGATTTATTGGACACTGCAAAGGAAAAAGTTGAAGAAGACGAAAGACGTAACAAAATTCAGAGAGAACAGAATTATGGTGGAAGAGGACGTGGAGGAAGGGGACGTGGGCGTGGACGTGGAAGAAGTGATGGTGGAAGAGGTAGAGGTGGACGTGGAAGAAGCGATGGTGGTAGAGGTGGTGGTAGAGGAAGAAGCGGCGGTGATACATCATCGTATGGTGGTCGTGGTGGGGGAAGGGGTGGTGGTGGCCGAGACAGTGGTCGAGGGAATTAATCAACACCGTCACAAGATACAAAATTTGATCGTACTTTCAAAGGAAAAAAGAAAAGATAAATTCGATAATATGATGAAACAATAGTAGCAAATGAATATATAAAAATAAAATGAAAATAAAACTAAAATATATGCACGAAAAGAGAACCGGCGCCGTTGTGTTCTCGAACAAACGATATATATATATATATATATATATATTTTGTGTGTGTGTGTGTCTTTACAGTGCTACTCTTGACGGTGTTAAACATTTTCCCTAATTCGGAACGATAATTGTGCCATGTGTACACTTTTCTTCATCTCGTTGTGTCGTTAGGCGTGTAGAAAGTAAATGAATAAAATGTCGACATATCGTATCATCTTTTTTTGTTTGATTCGATTCGGCAGATCGATATTAATTAATCGAATTAATACAACATACATACGAGTGCTCCCTACTTTTTTTCGAATTCAACCACGTTTATCTGAATGGAGTTAGTTATTAGCGAAAGCGCACGAAAATATTATGGGACCTTGCTAGTGGTTGGTAAGCTAAGCTCAGCTCAGCTCAGCTCTATTATTTGTTTATTCAAAATACTATATTATTTTGATTATCATTGTTTATATAAATATATACTACTACTAATATGCAAATTTATGTAAGCGAGTGAATATGAACGGGTGCGCCGCGCGGTGTGTGAAATAATGGAAATATTTGGTGAAAATATTGTTGTTTTAGTTTTATTTCCTTTCATTTCCTACCAAAAAATCAATACATCTCGGGGTGGGGTGTGTTTTTTAATAATTACAGAAAAGAAAGAGAAATAATGACGAGCCTACCGTTGTTACACTACACTTCTTTGAAGAAAGAAAGGAACGAACAGGAACATTAATCAACAACGACCTCCGTTATTTCTCGATGATGGTGATTATTTTCTCCTAAAAATTGTCCGATTGTCGTCCTCTACTGCTGCTTCGCTTTCTAGAACGAGATCGACTGCGACGGGGAGAGCTATCGTAGTCGTCTCCATAATCTTTCTTCGAGCTACTCTTCCTTGAACTTGACTTTCTTCGTGAACTGCTCTTGGAACGAGACTTGGCTCGAGACTTGTCGTCTTTGCTTGATCGAAAGAGTCCGTCTTCGTCTTTTGGACGGCGAGAAGAAGAACGACGGCGGGAACTTGAACGACGCGATTTGCTACTGGAGTATTTGCCATCTTTGCCTCGATCATCGTCCAACAACCGCCTGCTTTTTGAACTACGCGATTCGCGGTATCGAGAACGACGTGCCACGGCGAATGCCAAAAAGGTTGCCACGAAAACAATGAAACTGACTGTAACAAAAACATTTGCTAACAACCGGGTCAATTTTGATTCCTTTGCCAAAGTCCCGGATGATGCAGATTCGACTTCGACCGAACTATAGAATGCCTTGAGTGGTTCTCCGTACATCTTATTTCCGACCGTTACACTCAAGATAGTTCCCTGAGCATGGCCAAGCGCGATACAGTCAGCTTCGCAGGGAAATGAATCGTGCGAATAAAACTTCCAACATTGATTGATCAAATCATCTTCGTCCGTACCGTCGTCACCGATAAAATAACCGTCTTGGTATGTAGGATAATCGATACAGCTCGTACAGTACATGTATTCCTCATACACACCGTTGAGTTGTGTGAGAGTATATTCTTGGGTATCAAACCACCAATCATATGCCCACGAATAACCATCGTCATCGGTTGCATCTTTGCTACCTAAATATATATCGCTTTGTAGACCAAAATCATCATATGTCATACCACTCGTTTCGTCGGGAACTACACATTTTGTATCTGTGTATAGTCCCATTTGGTACCCTCCCAAAGGTTGTGGAGCGACACCAGCATATAATACATTCCCACTGCTATCATTTCCAACATAAAAACAATCGGAATCGGTCATATAGGCCAATCCTGCGAGTGCCACAACGTATTCATATTCGTCAATTGCCCACAAATGTTTCGATATTTGTTCGATGTATTGATAAAATTCTTGTCGGTATACGCCCAATAAAATCCAATCCGTATCAGGTTTGTGACAATCCAATACACCAATGGGTTCGTCACCAAAATATTCGTCGTATCCGTATCCTTGGTAGTTTGGATCGACGTACTGTAAAATAAGCATAGCGAGTGAGAAAGAAAGAAAGACCAAAAGAAAAGAAAGTTGAGAATACATGTATAAAAAAGAAAACGCAATAGCTCTCATGTCATATCATATCATATCATATCCTGTATTGAACTGCACTGCTAGTATAGCAACTATTTTATTCTATACTTTGCTGCCTGTGCAATTCGATTCGATTCGATTCAATTCAATTCGATTTAGTTCTGTGTCTATGAATTGCACTGTGCAACTACTGCAATGTACATGAATGATACCATGCGTAGATATATATATATATATATATATATTGTTTTTTTACTCACCGATGCCCACATCATCCATCTAGAACAAGCTTCATCATCACCATCTCCACTTCCTCCACCATTATCCCCACTTCCTTCTGATTTTTGATGATCACAATCAATGAATCCACCAAGCATCCGATACGCTTGTTGCCACATATCATAATCGTCACCAGGATCAGCATACTGGATTAAATTTTCACCATTACCGGACCGTCCACCCCATAACTTACGGAATTCCTTTGGATGTTCTTCTGATAATTTTTCTAATTCTTCTGATGAAACTTTTTCAATTTTTGATGTATCTGGTCGTACCTTCTTCATTGCATCAACGACTTTCGTTCGACGTTGACGATTTCGTTCCATACGAGCTTCTCGTTCTGCTTCACGTTCTTCTACAGTTGGCGCATTCAGATCATCAAAAATTAACTCTGGTTTTGCTTTTGATTTGTTACTGTTGCTGCTTTCATTCTGTTGTCGCTGTTGTTGTTGCTGTTGTTGTTGCGGTCGTGCCAATGGTTGAAAGAGATTTTCGATAGGATTGAATCTGTTCCTGCTTTTATTGTTGTTGTTGGTGTTACTGGCACTATTAATATCTGTTGTAGTGGAAGCGGTTCCAGCAGCCAGTAGCAGCAGCAGTAGCAGCAGCAGTAGCTGCACCAGCGACATCCGCTAAAAGAAGAGAACCTAGAATTAAAAGGCTCCCGACTGTCCCGATCGTACATGACGACGAGGAGCAAGAGGATGATCCTCCGTTATAAGAAACCATATTATTATTTTACTTTTCTTCCGTTCCGTTTCCAATAAAATATATTATTACTATTTGTCAAAATAAAGCTTTCCGTTAGCTAATTGAAATATATACAACACTCTTCTACTCTTCCCGCAAATAAGTACAATACGGTAAATATCTACTACTACTACTTCTTCTTGGATGTATTACTACTGTAGCTAATATTAGTTACAAGGTCTAGTACTCTTCGTCGCCAGCTCTATCTGTACTTGTACTTGTACGGCAGAGTAAGATAAATCAAATTATTTCGGTATGTATCAAGTTCGAACGTGCAAGTATCATAGTTCTTTTTGTCAATTTCGTATTGGCGAGGGATAGGATGGTGAATATTCATTAAGCCCCACACTAACTCGGTGCTAGAGATAACGGTTAGAAATGAAATAATATGGAAAATAAAACGTGAGGAAACGCACGCATACTAATTTTGGCTGTTTAAATACTGTTTATTGCGATCGGTTAGAACGGGCGATCGATGAGCGTGCCTGTCATGATCACATGAGACTATTTCTGTACCTATGTTTAGTAACAAGAACAATTTCGATACAGTAGAAGAAAAATGGAGCTCGCACAAAAAGTTACTACTTGCTCTTGTCTCATGATAGCTTGTGCTTTGACTTTTCAAAAATGTCAACCTCTTGCACAAGCCTTCGCATGTAGGTGTTAGGGTTGGACCTTGTCAATGACAGAAAGTAACTTTCCTTGTACTGATTTCCCATTGACTTACACCATATGCATATAGGATGCTTCATTCAAATATCAGGAAATCTTGATGCCATAAGGAAGAACTGTAATCGTAAAGGGCTTAAAATTGAAGATTACTTGAAAAAGTGTTTGGTTTGTTTCTTATGATGTATTATAATCATCCAACCCCCTACTACTCTATAATAACTCCAGTTTCTCATCAAGAAGATTGATGATAACAAAAAGAACATCTGATGTTTGTGGGTGGTGCAGCAGGTGGGGCTATGTATTCTGTTCTAATAACCATATTTAGTTCCCTAAAAGCAATTTCGCTGGTAACAATTCTACCAGTCCAAATTTTGCATAATGTTACATTATATATTCTTATCATCATGGAAATCATCTAGGCATTGTATTTATATAGTGTACAGTAATCAATGTTGATCAGCCTTGTACTTAAAGTAAATTATTGATACCAAATTAATTTGAGAGGAAAGACAACAATGAAGATTGCCCAACCCAGCAACATAAAGGGTACATCATATGTGTTGTAAATAACTGCACTGTTCTGGTTGTTATGAAACATAATAATAGGAGATGTTAATGTATTATTATTAATTTAGAAGGTCCTAGGCGTGTTCCGGCTCAACGCTGCGCGGATTTGTGGAATAAAGGACAATCTGCGGACAGACGCTTTTCTACAACACGCGCTATGCAGCGAAGTACTAACAATCGGGGGCATTTTTAGCCTCTACAGAAGATCGGCTTTTCAACAACTGACCAATCATAGGCATGCTCCGAATCAAGGCCTATTCCCAGGTGTAGGTGGTGTCGTCAAAGCACTGATACTTACTTAAGGAGAATTTGCCCCATATGGTGTACTTGGTATACGTCGGTGAAAGCTGAAAACAGCGCATCACGGGATTGATCAAAAAAATTCCTTACGCGGTAAATTTTGCTCTGTTAATCGACAGCGATCAATTATGTTCGTACTAGCAAAATACTAGTTGTTTTTCGACATTGTTGGCAACTGCTTCGAAATCGAGCTTGTTTTCTTGCGTTTAGTACGGTATTACGGTATTTACACGATTAATAAGTCGAAGTAAATTTTGCTCTGTTAATTGACAGCGATCAATTATGTTCGTACTAGCAAAATACTAGTTGTTTTTCGACATTGTTGGCAACTGCTTTGAAATCGAGCATCAATTCTTGCGATCGATCAATACGAGTACGACATAAGTCGAAGTAAGTTATGCTACGTTAATTGACATCGATCAATTATGTTCGTACTAGCAAAATACTAGTTGTTTTTCGACATTGTTGGCAAGTGCTTCGAAATCGAGCATCAATTCTTGCGATCGATCAGTACGAGTACGACGCGAGTACGACACACAGTACGATTGATAAGTCGAAGTAAGTTATGCTACGTTAATTGACAGCGATCAATTATGTTCGTACTAGCAAAATACTAGTTGTTTTTCGACATTGTTGGCAACTGCTTTGAAATCGAGCATCAATTCTTGCGATCGATCAATACGAGTACGACATAAGTCGAAGTAAGTTATGCTACGTTAATTGACATCGATCAATTATGTTCGTACTAGCAAAATACTAGTTGTTTTTCGACATTGTTGGCAAGTGCTTCGAAATCGAGCATCAATTCTTGCGATCGATCAGTACGAGTACGACACGAGTACTACGTACTGCAACTGTCAATAGAAGACCTTATTCTGCTTCATCTTCTAACTCTTCTTCATCTTCCTCTTCTGCTCTTGTTTCATACTCTAAAGTTTCTCTTCTAAAAATCTCATCAAATATATAGCTATGGCTCTCTTCTTCTACTCGCAGAGCTTCTTTTTCCAGGCATTGTACCTTATTAACATGAGATGACGAGGGCATATTCCTTCCCACCTCAATTGGATCCATCTTTACATCCGACATAACAATATTTAATAAGGGAATAGTTACTGCTTGGCCACTCGGTGTCCACCATCTTGGACCTCTTTTCACTTCATTCAAGTAGAAACCATCACATACAAGCTTACCTGTTTCTTGACAGGTATATGATTCACTTGTCCATTCAACCATCCAATACCCATCCCTAGCTTCAGGATCACTTGTTACAATAGCACCGTAACCACCAATTTCAATATTCTCTGCTATATTGGAACTTAACGAAACAAGAATTTCTTCTCTCGCCGTGTCTACGTCGTCTATGTTGGCCTTGTCGTGGTCGACTTCTAGGCGAACCACATCCCATTCGTTCTTTTTTCCAAGTATTTTTCGATATCTGCATTCCTCCACCGTTGCAAATCTTGGTTGTTTCGGTGCCTTCACACCGACTTTCCATGGTAACCGAATAGTAGTATCACACGGTACGCAAGCACATGGAATTCTTCTCAAAGCAACACGACCGGTACCCAACTCAGGACAGCAATATACATGGTATCTTTTGTTTGACGTTCCACCAGCTTGTTTGGCTTCCTTTGAAAACTCAACAGTTTTGTATTTCAGTTCCGAAACTGTATCTTCTTTTTTCCACACTAACCACTCGTGGTGTTTGATGGCCCGCGAATTTTCTCTCTTGGCCGATTTTCCTCCCGATTTAACCCCCCCGGATCTCCCGATACGCAACAGTCTTGCACATTCTTCAGCTAATGAGAATTCTTTACCGATTTCGTTTACGCTATGTGCTGCAAAACGTTTTTTGTCATCAACAGCATTTTCTTCGGCAATGCTATCCATCGCTTGCTTCAGCTCCCTCGCAGAATAACGTATCAATAAGTTTTTATCAGTACCGTTCACTCCGTCCACGATACCTTTTCCTGTAATACCAATTGAAATAAAATAAATAAAAGTTAGATACGACAAAACCAAGCAAAGCATATTTTAGATACAATAGTTTAGAATAACGTACCATGACCGGGAGCACCGAACGAACGATCGATTACAATGTTATGTTTGATTGATAATCCTGATAAGAACCATAGCGCTGTTGCTGATCGATACTGAGCGCCACAACCATCGGTTGTTTCGTATAAGCGTTCACTCAAGACTTTTTTTTCTTTTAAGATTTTAATTAAGCGATCCATGTGTTTATCGGTTGTGGCAGCATTTTGAATCTTAGAATCTTTTAAAAACGAATAGAAATGCGAGGTTGTTTCTGTTTCTCCGACAGGATAAAATTTGATGTCGTTACCCTCAATTGATAGATCTCTTCCCTGACCGAAGTGTTCACTCTGGATTTCCATGTGGAATTTCATTAATAATCGTTCCGCATAATCACGTGAACCAGCCACCTCCCCTGGTTTCAGACGACTAAAACGGACGTCTTCAATATTAGATTTGCTTAATATAATTTTCAAAAATCGGTGGTAAGTATATTTTTTCAAATGTGGAAGGTAATATTCCGTGAAGAATTCTTGGAACCCACACTTTTTTTGGGTTAAATATTTCCTTTTGTAAAATCCGCCCCGTACGTAGTTTGGGTCCGCCTCCAAAAGCAAATCGCATTCAACACAGGATTTCGTCTGGACGAGTCGTTCCCCCTCAACCACTGGCGGAAATTTTGGCAACATGTTATGTATGCTGCAGGACGGGAGGACATCGTACAAATGGAAACAAATATCATTGTTCATAGTCAATTCTTCAGGAGGCCGGTCAAACCCAGGACAAGCGTTGCACTCGCCCGTAACACAGTCCAATTGATGAAGAGATTGGAACCTGTCATCAGGCGGAGCACACAAGCAACAAACCATCGCTAGTTTGGCGGTCTTAAACCTAGCCTCTCCCTGCGGGTGCACCTTGTCCTGGTATTTCTTGAGGGTTTCGTCGGCCGCAATATATCTCCTCGTTCTTGGATTGAAACCATCGCGTATCTCCTTGAAATCCTTGATTCGGTAACAAATAAACCGGTTATAGCTCTGTTGAAGGTTGATCATTTGAATACACGGTTCGCAGCCACACATTATTTTATACCGATCACTCATCATTCGTAAATGAGGCGGCAACAATTCCCTCAATTTTGTATCGGATATTAAAATATTACCAGCGCAATCACGCACACTCGCTAAACCTATCAATGGATCAGCATCTATTAAGTCATTGTGAAGCTCGCGAACCGGTATTTGAAGTAGTATTTTATTAATCCTTTTTTTTGTACCAGGATTGTTAGCGTCGGGTACCAATAAAGTATCTGAAGCTAACGGACTCTGTATGACCATATGGTGATTATCCAACCAGCGTAAGAACTCCATGTGTAACTCTGGTGTCACCTTCGTACGCCCTAAACGTTTTAGTACACGGCTGAAGAGAGTATTAGTACTATCTCGCATCTTCTTGCGATGAATTTTGGCTCTTATCATACACTCCTTAAATGTTCTGGGGGGAATATCTGGGAACAATTTTGTACGACAAGCAAGAGTAGGAACATATGTTGTGCTATTAGAGGAAATAGGTGATTCGGCCATTGCTGATAATATAGATTGTTCATAAGAGCGTACATCGTCAGTACCACTGCCCTTCTTTTTCGAGTCGTTTGTTGTTTTCAAGATTCGGTTTATTTGTTGATGATGAAATTGCATGGCTTCTAAGCATTCTACGTCGGCAAGTCCGGCACTTTTAAACAACGATCTAACCCGCACGTCTTTTGACGCAGTGTGCAATGCTAATACTAGTTGTTGTTGTGAATAGTGTCTAGAACAATGTTCTCCTAATATAGTTTGTACTAAATTATTTACGGCCCTATTCTTACCCTTCCTTGCCGCATAATCGGATCGATCGTCAACCTTGAAAGCATCTTCATCAAATGCAATGTTTAAAGACGGACGGGTAAAATTGGAGTATACTACAGGTCGAGCTACAGGTGGAGCAACCGCTGTCTCAACTGTTGCTGGTGATGTCGCAGTCGCTGATGCCACCCCCGTTGAAGATGGAGCTGTATCATTTAATTTAGTCAAGAGAGACGTCAGAGTCTCTACCAAATTCTCTGCCGAAACTTCAAGAGCACAGGCTAAGTCAACCTTCAATTCTTCTTGTTCTAAACATAGAAACTTACTTGGAGAACTTTCATGATCATTACCTGTACCAGTACCAGTAGGAGGAACCACCTTCCTCCTTGGAGTGGAACTGGAAGTCAAAGAAGATGATACAGACACTGCACAGGCTGGTGATAGTAATGATGGTGGTGATAATAACAATTGTCGTGAAGCACCTGGAGGTGGCGCAGCAGTTGCCGGTGGAGACTTTCTGTGATCTCTAGCTGGTCGTCCTCTTTTTTTGTTACTTTCACTCTGTGAAACTGCAGTCGCCATCACCCCAACTGCAGCATCAGCCACCACCTTGGCTGCTTTCCTGCGTCCTTTTTCTTTTTTTCTAATTCCACTCATTGTGTGTGTGGATGGGTGATTCGTACAGTCGTAAGTGTCGTAAGTATCGATATAATCGGTCGTAATGCGAAATATCGTAAGATACTGGGCACCTCACTGGAAGCTTCTTTGGATCGTAAGATAAGCGTCGTCGTAATGCCAAATACTGTTCTTGTAAATACCCTTTCTAGTGAGTCGACCTATTTGAACACAAGAAATGTAGTTCTGATTCGTCAAAGTTGCATTGAACACGAAAAATGACCAGTCGTTTGTTAGTGGTGGTGAATATCGCGAATTTGAATCAACAGAACAACACTTACTGCGTACGAATTTGGTATACTTACTTGTGGTATGTGCAATGTACTGTAACTAGAAGCAATTCGATATGGATGGTCTCTTATGATACCCCCCCCTCTTGTCTTAGTCGCTTGGCTCTTGTCTTAGTCACTTGCCTCTTAGTATACCTTAAGAGAAGAAAGCGCGTTTCGCTTACTTGAATGTTGTACCTCCAGAGCGTACACTACGATGCGTCACTCCGTCGTCTTGTATGTGATATATACTGTAATTAGAACCAATTCGAAATGGAGGGTCTCTTATGCTACTACCACTATTGTCTTAGTCGCTTGGCTCTTGTCTTAGTCACTTGCCTCTTAGTATATACCTTAAGAGAAGAAAAAACGCGTTTCGATTGTATCTTGCACCTCGTCAGTGTACTCCGATGTGTCACTCCGTCGTCTTGTGTGTGATATCTACTGTAATTAGAAGCGATGCGAAATGGATGGTCTCTTATGATACCCACCCTCTTGTCTTAGTCACTTGGCTGTTGTCTTAGTCACTTGTTTCGCTTGTATCTTGCACCTCGTCAGTGTACTCCGATGTGTCACTCGGATGATGCGTCCTGTCGACTTGTATGTGCACTGTACTGTACTTAGAACGAATTCGAAATGGCTTGTCTCTTATGCTACCCCGACCTTGTATGTGGTTGGTTGGTAGCTATGTGGTTGGTTGGTTGGTTGGTTGATTATTTGTTTGCTTTCTAGAGAATTTTGTTTCGTGTTGTGTCTTTCTTTACAAGTACATCATCGAACACAGGTATTTTGTTACTTCGACGTTATTGTCAAGAAAGACACGACACGAAACAAAATTCTCTAGAAACCAAACAAAAAAATACCTCCACGCGGAAGCAAAATTTTGAGTCGCGAGTGTCCCTCAAAATGCAGCGTTGAGCCGGAACGCGCCCCTACTGTATTCTATAATTTAATTCACATTTTGCACATTTCTTCTCTATTCTTATGCACGGTTTTAAGAATTGACTCTGTAACTTTATGTACACACCCCAATTTTTTTCAATGGACCAAATGTAACCCCTTAAATTTACTGTTCCCCTCACATTTAGCTCTGCATTCCAGTTCCTATAATGTTATCAATCCATGTCCAATCACTATAGCAATGGAGAAATCAGAGTATGTAAATATTGTCTACCTCTACCCATAGTACAGTGAGACGGAAGATGCAGGCAGAGGAATGCTTTTTAACAGGTGTTAATGTACAGTAAGTTGTAATTCTACTCATGCTGTATTGAGCAGGAATCAAATTGTCTGCAAATAGTAAGATTATAACACTTGGAACATACCACCAACGATCATCCAAAATAAAAAGCAGTTGATGATACTAGCTACAATAATATAAAAAGGAATTTAATCGTTTTTAACCAATGACATGGACCTGTTTGATTACAACAGTAAACCATTATACTATTATTATGTGTGACATTGTACGAGTCGATTGAGTGAGTGTTTGAGTGCAAATAATAATGTCATCATTTACATTTATCTTTTTTGATAATTCTCATTCACAGTTTCTTCACGACTCCAACCGTGTACATCCGTTTACCATTTTTTTTTTAATCGCGCATGGTGAGCGTAATAAAACGATCACAACATTAAAATTGATTTTGCTCTCGCCGAAACAATAAATCGAAAGAATGCTGTTCCTGCCTTGATTACCAAAGTTAGTATACTCAGTCTTACTTCATACCCATCAAGAACATTATTCCTTTTCTAATTCTGATATACAATGACAAAAAAAAGTCCTCCAGCATATCATCGAAACACATCTACCATAATGGATGGCAAATTATTGCTTCTTCAGGCATCGATCCTGTTGCTGATCGTCGTCATCCAGTGTACAGCTGTCGCTACCTCTACAGAGAAGACGAAGACTGGTAACAGTAGAGATTTAATCGGCTACCATGATATGATGTATCTCCATGAAACATCCAATCAAATTCCAATTCCTACCATGTATCCGACCGCAGCGGCACCAACTCCATATCCTGTCGAAATCAGCCCAACGACACCAACGACTCCATATCCGACTCCGTATCCGACTCCATATCCGACTCCATCTGTCCGAGTGCCTACAAAATTTCCAACCTTTCCCCCTACACCCTTTCCGACACATCCGAAACCGACTTTCCCAACAGAAGCTCCCTCATCATTACCCAGTGATTTTCCCTCAATGGAATCAATGGAACCGTCCACATCAACATCGCCTACTGGTCCATCGGCGTCGCCGTCTGATTTTCCCAGTTCTGCACCAAGTGTAATGCCAAGTAGAGAACCTAGTTTCTCTCCATCGGATTTTCCATCTACCTTTCCGTCTGAAGATCCAAGTGGAGCTCCCAGTAGTGTGCCCAGTTCGAGTCCGAGTATGGAGCCCAGCGCTGCACCAAGTTCTTCCCCTTCTAATCCACCGAGCGTTTCACCATCTGAACAACCTAGTGAACGTGATAGCAGTGAACCTACCTTTAGTAGTGTTCCATCTGAAGTACCAACACTAAGTGAAGAGCCATCAGAGGAACCAAGTGGAACGGATGAACCAAGCGGATCGGATGAACCAAGCGGATCAGATGAACCAAGCGGATCAGATGAACCAAGCAGCGGAACGGATGAACCGAGTGAAAAATCCAGTGACGATGATGAGGATGATGATGACGATGACGATGATTTAGTTGATGGAAGATTTATTATTACCGAGTCTCGAACAATTTGTAAGTACACACAGGATTTAAAAAAATCCAATTTGATTCAATATCATATCATGTGAATAATGATATTGTTCATTGCACTCATATTATATGCGTTTCTATTGTGCTTGATTTCTAATCAATTCTATTGTTTTCTTTTCCAGCTGATGTACTCTGTGATCCCAGTAATACCGATCAGTGGGGAACATTATGCGCAGCCCTGAAACAGGCAGATATATTTCAAACACTGGGAGCCACTGCTGGTAGCTTTACTATATTTGCTCCTTCCAACGATGCTTTTGCATCGTTAGGCGAGTACGCACTAGGCGTCCTCTTTCAAGATCAGAAACAACTACAAAACCTCATATCAGTCCACATTGCGCCGTTGGTTATTCCATATGCCGCATTACTTTGTAACTTAAATACCGAAATGTTGAATTTTGATGTTACGTACACCCTGTGTATTGGCGGAGTGAAGTTTCAAGCTGCAGATGGTAACGAAATTCACAATCTACCTATCATTAATGAGCTGGAGGATATAAGGACCAAAAACGGTATCATTCATCCTATCAACAACCTTATTCTTCCTTTTCAATTTTCGATTGATGATATCACCGAATATGGCATGCACGATGCTTTCATCAATGAGGGCAATGTCGTTAACGACGAAAATGTCACTGAGCTGGTTGAAGATATTGGAGAAAGTAACGACGGAGCTTTCACTGACGATAACAACAATGCCACCATAACTCCAAGTATTATCGGAGTAGATATCTTTGACGATGCTTTCATCAATGAGGACAGTGTCGTTAACGACGAAAATGTCACTGAGTTGGTTGAAGATATTGGAGAAAGTGACGACGAAGATTTCATTGACGATAACAACAATGCCACCGTAGTAACTCAAAGTATTATCGGAGAAGATATCTTTGACGATGCTTTCATCAATGAGGACAGTGTCGTTAACGACGAAAATGTCACTGAGTTGGTTGAAGCTATTGGAGAAAGTAACGACGAAGATTTCATTGACGATAACAACAATGCCACCGTAGTAACTCAAAGTATTATCGGAGAGGATGTCTTTCAAAGTAACTACAATAGTAGTGACACCGTGACTGACGACGACGACTACGAGGACGACGACATTGAAGGGAATAACGATGGTTTCTTTGATGCTGCCAACAGCTCAATTGCCATCTCCACCTCGCCACTATCGTCAGTCATGAACATTCTCGCTGATAGTATAGCTAATATAACTGAATCATGTAAAGTGTGTGAAAACAGAGAAGTCTGCGTCATTCCTCGCACCGCTGTGATGATGGTTCCCGGTGAGGGAGAGGAGCGATGTACCGACGTGATAGATCGACAGAACAAAGGTAGAGGTATTATGATGGGACCAATTATGTGCAAGGCTCTACAAGAACGATTCCAATTTTCTTGTTTGGACGAAAACAAACCATCGAGCGAAGATGAAGACGATTGATGGAAAAGAATAGCGATATGATGCGCCATCGTACTACAAAAACTTTCGAAAACAACATTGTGCTGCGTCGTTAAGAACTAAGAAGAGATAGTTGTAACACTAAAGAAAAATATCTGTAACTGTAAAATTAATATTTAAAAATAGAATATAACAAAGATATTTGACCACACTTTTCCGACGTTTATATGTGTATTTCTATTTCTATTGAATATGTAGGTCTTACGTATATATATATAAATGTAGAAATATGTATATAGATATTCATTTAAGTTTTCCAGATGATGAATAAATAGTACACGATATCAGGTAATACTGATAGTTCGTACAACTAGCAATAAGTGCTAGCTCCTTGCAATCTCATATCAGAGCCACAACTTTACCTAAAGGCGACTATCATGTATGGGACGCTTCGATCCAGGCTGCA
Source organism: Fragilariopsis cylindrus CCMP1102 (assembly GCA_900095095.1). Classification (NCBI taxonomy): domain Eukaryota; phylum Bacillariophyta; class Bacillariophyceae; order Bacillariales; family Bacillariaceae; genus Fragilariopsis; species Fragilariopsis cylindrus. The sequence goes on from FMBT01000388.1 coordinate 153,322, forward strand.
ATATCAGCGGGTGCTCGTATTACTGCCGGCGTGGACGAAAAAGCCTGTCACTTTCTCTGTTATTGGACTGCGGTAATTCATCGCTTTCGTTATCGTACACGAAATATTACCATTCCTCTTCATCTTTTTTGGCTTCACACTCCTGCTATCTGGAGTCGCTGACGTTGTTGTCGATTGCTATGATGCTTTTAAGAAGTTGAAGAGATAGTGCTATCTTCATTATCATCTTCGTCGTTGGTTTCCTTTCCTTCGATCTGACTGATGACATCTCCGTAATAATGGACCAAGGGAAGAAAAATATCTCTTTCGTTTTCCTGCTTTAAATAATTGAAGAGATAAAGCTTTCTACATCATCACCTTCGTCGGTCTCTTTTTCTTCGATCTGATTGATAATATCTACGTAATAATGGACCAAGGGAGGAAAAACATCTCCTTCGTTCTCCTCGTCGAGTTCAATCGACTGCGAGATAATAAGGGCTGTAAAAATTTCCTTGACACCAGCCCTTTTAATTTTCTTCTTGTCTACCACCATACAGGCCTTGCAAATGATCATCATGGCCCGCTTTCGGAACTTTATCCTCAATAATGGACCCATCGCCACACCAAGAAGACAAATGGGTAGAATCTTTTCATAATCAGAGGCATTCTTGAACAATTCTCTGCAGTGGGAATAGTGAAGAAATGTAACTACTTGCTCCACGGCATCCGTAGAGCGTGAAATCGTACTATTCTTTCGGAACATAATGCAACATTCGGAAAGGATGTTACTCTCTTCAATATCTCTACCCGTCAAGACACCCTTTGCTCCACTCTCATCATTATTGAACACGATGATATGATTCATCGTTTGAAAAATGTCACTCATCATATATATACCCTTAGAGAGTTTTGTATATTTCATATCGTTGACAAGTTCCACACCTAAATCAAACAACGCGGTTACTTGTTCCTTTTCCAAGACTGTAAAGTTCCCTCCATTCGATAGAAGAGAAATCAAACTCCATATGGATTTTGCAGCATCTAAATTGCATAATGAATACTGCTTACCCTTTTGTTTCAGTTCTCGATGCGCAAGAAGAAGGATACGTACTCCATCGTATTCTATGACATCCATCGCGTTCTTTTTTCGATTCCATTGTTTCGCGGCATCATCAAACGGACTGTACGAACAAATGCTAAAGAGAACCTTTGCAGCAACTTCAAAACATTTCGATTGGATTTCTTTCCCAGGACTGTTACCCTCGTCAACGGATAACTTGAGAAAGTCGATCACTTTCGATACTCCTTTATGTTTGATAAAATTATTGATGATAGTCTCATCTTTAGTATATGTCAAATTATAAACCTTATTCAGAGCTGTCAAGCATTGATCCATCACAGTGTGGCGCATCAAATCTTTGATCTTACCCAAAGCATCCCTAGAGAGTGGCATCGTGTCCACGATCTTTTGTAGTTCTATCGATATAGGTGTTGATGGGTGATCATCGTCATCGCCAGCAACATCGCGGCTGCACTTTTTTCTATTGATGGCAGCAGTGATTTCAGCTGGAATAGACAGAGCCGATCGCGAGTTCACTTCGAAGGTATAGTTGTTGACGATACTGTCCAATTCGAAAGTGCGTCGACGACGCTTTGGGTCAGCAGCAGGACCATTGCCGTCTTCGGGAGATTTTTTAGCATTTGCATCTCTTGCCATTGGCTCATTCATCATAAGGTTACGTCGTTTAGTAACCATATTCATTCCTAGGAAGCGTTAGTAGGTTGTTATTAACCTAAAAAACGCGTTCATAAAGATTTGTGAGCACAGAAAACAACTGTTTGAAGGGGACAAACGCTAGCATTTTTTTAATGGAAGCAATTCGGAACGCAAATGTGAATGTAACAGTGAATTCAATGACACACTATCGTGACTCGATCCATCTTGAATCTCCCAAACGTGGATATTTAAGTGAAGTGTGACCCAAACAAGGGAATGATGGAATCATCTTCGAAGATCGATGAAGAACGAAGTTTTACACGTTCTTATGGATTTTCGCCTTCGCTTTCTTGAGATTGAAAGGTACTTCGTAGCCTTCCTGAAGGTTGTCTATGGCTGTTCTGTTGGTTCCTTAATCTGTCCCAGTGAGAAAAGAAAAGAGCTACACACGAGTAATACGATGAAAAGATGATTTACTTGTCGGTTCATCACGGAATACTAGTACTGTAATAATATATCGAGAGAGAGAGACAGAGAGGAACAATAACCAGCTAGCTAGATATAATATCCAGGACCATTTATCAAATTGTCGTTGTATCGACTTTGCTGTTCTTATGCTTGTTCCGTCGAGGTAGGCACGTCGTTCTTTCGTTTTCGATTTCGTCGCCTCATCATGGTTCATTATTATTGTCTTCGACGACGAGATTAGAATCGGGAATGATCACTTCTTCCTCCTTGCACCGTCGCGGTACCTCGTTGAGTTACCACATAAATACAAAGAAAGATGATGACGATCGTTGCAGTCGAAATTTAAGTACTAACGAAAGTGATGACAGCTCGACGGTACCACCAACACCGCAAGAACAACATTCAGTTTTTGACGATACAGTGAATCTGGATCTTATGATGACGACGACGACGAAAAAAAACCGTCGACGATACCGATCACGTCGGCGCTATTGGACTTAGTATTTGGATGCTATCATTGTGTGCTTTTGTTTTTGTACACAATTTCACTGGTCCTTGGCCACAATCTATATACGACACTGTTCCAGAACGGATCTGGTTTCTTGGTCATGTCATTGGGGGAATGCTTTTTGGTGGAGGAGTTATTGTCACAACATGTGCTGAATGGTTGGTAGTACGTTCGAATGATCTTGAAGTGATGACCTTCTGGTTTCAGAACATGCCACAGTCAGATGCGTCGATTGTTTTGCCTGGATTGACTTTATCGATTTTGTCAGGAACAGGCCTGACGACGTATCCTTTACGGTGGATTAAGTTACGCGCCGCAGCATATTATCTACGCCTTATGGATGTTACTAGTATTTGCAGTGTGGCGGGGATTCATAGATCTTACAACGCAAGGTAGAGCACTAGAGGCTGTTACAACCATTTCAAATAATAATAGCAACAAGAACAACGACAAGGACACTACTGACGTTAGTAAACCACGGGTGTTGAAGGAGGCGCCCGAGGTGATGAATGAACGAATATTGAGGAACGTCATCTGTTGTGTTTTAGTTTTTGTACTATATGCCATCAAGCTGTTAAAACCTGGAACTCTTTGCTTTCTCTAGGTAAATAAAATTGTTTATGAACGACTTCACTATAGTACGTACTGTAAGCATTTTTCTGTAGAAGATTTGTTAAGATATATTTTTATCCCGAAATAGACTAAAAAACTAATAATGTACGTATTTACAAACACACACACACACACACAACATTAAAAAAAAGGGAAAAAATAAATAAATTGTAGGCGCTGTAATTTCATTCTTTTCTATTTGTTAACATTAAGCAACTTTGGTGGACTTGTTATTATTATCGGGAATATCAACACTGAGCTTGTCGTACCATTCCAATGTAGCATTCATCAGATCGAACCAGGTATCGTATGATTTGTATTCGACACCGTATTCTTCACACGTTTGTTTTACAATGGGTGCGATGTGGTGCAAATGTCCATGATTTAAACCAGGGAATAGATGATGTTCAATTTGATGGTTAAGTCCATTCGATAAGATGTGCCAAAACATTGAGCAAGAAGCAAAATTATTTGATGTTTCTACCTGAGCGGCGGCCCAAGAGTGCACTAATCGAGGATCTCGTTTTTTATAGCATTCTTTTTCAGAAAGAACTAAATGACGTTCTTGACGGCTATCCATATCAGATTCAAGCGAGATTTCGTTCAAATGATTGATTTGTGAAAAAATGGCGAACGTGATTCCCAACGTAGCAACGTGTAGATAGATCGCCAAAGCAGCCTTCCAGATTGATTCGTGCATAAGAATTGGAATTGCAATGACGATACCAAAGTAGGAAATTAAATGTAACACCATCCCATAAAATTTAGTTGGCCGATCTTTATCGTGCCAATCGACGATCCCGTACAGGGTACCTTCGCTCAATACACCCCACGGAATCCAAAAACACGTCCCGAATACAACGAATATATATGTAAACAATACATAAAAGATATTCGACTGGAACCGATATTTAGTTTCGTATCGAAATTTCTTATGTACTCGTAGTATAACATCAAAATGATGCAAATCTGGATCACGATCAAATTCATTCGTAAAGGAATGATGTCCGTATGTGTGTTGCTGTTGCCACATAATGGGATTACATATAAAGGACATCGCCCAAACACCAAATTCATTAACAGCAGCCCAACGACTAACGGCGAAATGTCCTGCGTCATGACCTAACGCACCCATCAACCAACCCGTGATAGCGAATGCAAAAGATCCCCATATACTTGCCTATAATTATTATTGTTGTTGTTGTTGTTGTTGTTGGTGATGATGATCATACAGGGATAAAAAAATCGGACGGAGATCAGAAAAAGTGAAAATAAATAAATGACATGATATTGATATTGAAATTCAATACGGATATTGATATAAACATCAGATTAAAATAAATCAAGAGAATAAAAACGTACAGTACAATGAAGGTATCCAGCGTAAGACCATAGAATGAAGATCATCAGGTAGTAGACAATTCGTATTGGTGACGCTCCACGATCCTTTAAGGGATCGATTCCATTAGAACGTAAAACTTTTGCAACTCTTTTCTTTAATATTTCATAAAAAAAATCCGGTACTCGACCACCACCACCACCACCACCACCACGTTGTTGTTGTTGTTCTTCTTGCTGGCGTATCTCTGTCATCGACTCGAACTCAGTATTTGTTGTTGTTGTTATTGTCGTTCTTTTTACTGCTGTTACTGATTTTACATCCTTCTTATTATTGTTGTTGTTATTGTTTTCATTCTCCTCCTCCTTCTTCTCACCATCATTGCTATGACAGCGATGTTTTTCCAATAGTTTCCAAACACGATCTACACTGAATGGATGATAAGATTCGACCAATGCTGTACAATCACGTCCCTTTCCCAGCAAAATCGCTTCAATTCCTCCTGGATGCGCTTGTACAAAATCATTTAAATCATATCCATCTCCGTGGATCCACCAAAGATTTTTTGTTGTCTCCTGATCATCGAAACTACTGCTATCGTTCTTGCTATCGTTATTGCTGTTACTACAATCATCCGATGACGACGTCAACGACGAAGAAGAAAATGTAGAAGAAACAGAAGCGGTTGCACTATTATCGGAGCTAATATTACCTCCATCTTCCTCTGTTTCTTTATCGTTCAATAACAGTTTTCCAGCACCTTCAACAATACTGTTCTCAGTCATGGTGTGAACTTTCCTCTTCACGGTCACAATTTCGAGAAAAGAGAATTTCTGCACCGATAGCTTAGCTTATTTCAAGCAGGCAGTCGTCTCCTTTGTTGTTGTTGTTGCTGCGAAATTGTTATTGGAATAGCGTATCGTATTAATCTTCGTAGTATTGTTCTTACTACAGTATTAGAGCTTAGAGTACTGAAGTCAGGGTATGATCGGCTGATGGTGATGATGTGCTGTTTGTTCTGTTGCTTGCTTATTCGCAGCCGTTATCGGCATTCTTTTCTTTATTTTTGATGATTTACGCCATTGAGGTGGCATGTGTCATCGGCGAATCAGAAATCAAAGAAAGATCCAACCACAAATAAAGAACAATGAGGAGAAATTTATTTTATTTTTCTAATTTTTCTACCGGTAAGTTATGCCTAAAATGATGTACTAGAAGTAGAACTATCATAAGGTATATCATTTAACATAGAGGGAGTAGCCAATACAGTAGCTTCATTGCTCCATACACCCACATGACACATGACACTATCATCTCAAAGTTTATCAGATAGAGCTTTTTTATTTTTACTTGCGAAATCCATTCAATCAAGTTTGTTTTGTTTGGGTTCCAATTTTGCTTATATTTAGCACCCAGTCGATCATTCTGTTGTCAGTTATAAAGTGTGCATACAGTATTATATATATAAGCTGTCCTATTATATTAATATGAGTGTCTTACTCAACACAGTAGTCTAGTCAGAAGTGCTTATCACTAATTTTCTATCTAAATACAAAAACATGCAACATCATTAATATGATTCAATTACCATATTTGATAGGCAAATATATATCTTCTCTGCCCCTATCCAGTAAATTATAATGCATTGATGTTGATCAACACATAATCTCCTGGACTTTTCATAAACACAGGGAAAATAAGTCAAGTTCCAGTCTTCTGAGGTACTGACTTAGACTCCTTTATTAGATATCTTAGAATATTCGAGTGCTGTCCCTTACAAGACTGTATTCACTTCTCCTTCATTAGATTCTTAGTTATACAAACACCATATCCTAGAGTAGTCACTCTTACAGGTTATAAGCCTTTATTCACACAGGAAAAACGTCCATATTTGGATAGTCTCTTGAGTAGCAATTGCTTCTACCATTTGTAGACGCAACAAACAGTCTCCTTCGAAAGAAAGAACTTCTACTTTAAATTGAATGTTCAAAAAATAATAATTCCTATGAACATCCTGGCTGTACTCACTTCTCCTTTATTATCAGACCCTTAGTAATACTTTAGAGTGTAGTCACACTCCTATAGTTCTTAGGGCCGCTGTTGTTGTTACAGTACAACTTGACTCATCGTCATCTATATCTTTTTTTCTAGCCTAGCCATCCTGATATGATCCTAATAAATTCTTTTAATAAGTCCAGTCCAGCAGCAATTGCTATGATGGATGGAATGTGTAGTAGTATATTCCAAGTTCATTATTTGAGATACCGTATCCCCTTTAAAATAAGTGAGTGATCTGTTATATACAAAAAAAAAACTCTGAGACTCTGCCAGCGTTTTTGTGCAGTATTTCTGTTGAAGCGTGTTAATAAGACTGAACGGTTATTTTTATATCATCAGACGTTAAACGGACTACAAAGATGTACACACACACATCGACGGTGTTGTACAAGTAAAATCTAGCGCGTGACAGAACTCACACGTGACCATTTTTCTTTTTTAAGACATGTAAACCAACTCGCATTCCGATACTTTCCAATCACTATCACATACAGTAGAGCTGCTCTTAGCTACCGTAAGAGTGTTACAGTACGAGAGAAAACTTCTTTTCGAATCAATCAACAAATCATCCCATTCAATTCTAAAGTACCCGATCAGGAGTGTCGGTTAAGTAGTACTTCGAAGATACAACAACACCACAAAACAATGTCACCTCCAACTTTATCTGAAACTGAAGCTGAAGCTGAAGCAATGACAACAACAACAACAACAATAAGTAAAATCGATCAGCAGCAGCAGCAGCAGCAAAACGAAACAGAAATTTTCATGTTGGAGATGGAGCGTTCCTTAAACGATGATGATGATAATGATGATAACGACGATGCGGGTAGTGTTTCGTCATCTAGTACAGCCGGTAGTATAAGTAGTGTACTTTCTGGATACTTTGATCGTTCTGATTTCATGCCCTGGGAGAAATTATATGCCAGAGCGGAATACGCACCACACGTAGGATTTGCTATGGTAGCTGGTGGATTTGCCTGCCTTCATCCGATTTTATTCTTTGCTGGTGTCGTTACGGCGTTTGGAGCGTTGAGAGCAGCAACTCATACATACGAATACGCGATGTGTAACATCACCGAAGAACAAAAACAACTACGACGACAACAACAACAACTGAAGAAGGAAGACAGTGATGAGTATATTTCTCCTTTAAGTGATTGTTTACCGAGCATAATTGGTTTCAATAACAGCTGTGGCAGCAGCAATATCAATACCAATATCAATAATAATAACAACGTTGACGATACCGAAAAGACGAAGAAAGGAAAAGGCGGAATTGCTACGGTATATAGTATCATCACCGACGATGAGGATTCAGTCCCGGCATTGGCTAAAACGACTTCGTCTTCATCTACGGTCGAATCGGCAAACGGAAATGTAGTAGACAGAGATGGAAATTTCATCAACAACCACACTCACGTTGTTTCGAGTTCCGTTCCTTCTATTATTCAATCACCACCGAAAGGGCAGATAAAAATAGAGGATGAATCATCATCAACGATAGATCCGATAAAATTTATCAAGGACAATCATCCAAATCTTCCTGCTATTGCCTTGGACCATGTTGAATTTCGAGGACTAAACGCAAATGAATTTTTCGATGTATTCTTCGCCGACGATGCCCCGTTCGGATTCCCAGCTTTCCATAAACTAAGAAGCGACAAAGAAGTACAGTACGGTACATGGGACAACAGCATCCCCATCAATAACAGCCTTATCGAGGACATGAATAACAATAACAACGTTAACGTTAACGTCGACGCGATTCCTACTTCTATTGTTACGAAGGAACGAGCAGTGGAATATCACGCCAAAAACAATGCATTTTTGGGTCCACCCTACGCATTGACGTCGAAAACGCAACGAGCGTACTTTGTTTCAAAAAAGTTACTTGTCATCGAAATCAAAACAACTTTAAAAGATATTCCATTCTGCAGTAGATTTTATTTAATCGAACGATGGATCGTTGATGGAACTGGAACCAGTAGTAGCATAAATAGCAAAAACAACAACAAGAATAGAAAACATACTACCAAGAAGCAACAACATAACACAGACACAGAGAAAGATAGCAATCATAATCCATCCAGAGCATCTTCGTCTCATTGTATTTACCTTACAGTCACATCCAAATGTTTCTTTACCGAAGAATGTCCTTTCGAATCTGCTATTGTTAAAGAATCGGCAAAGCAGATCGGTGAAATTTCAAGATGTTGGTACGCAATGGCACAAGATGGTCTAAAGCGAACAGAAGAAACTAGAACAAAACGATTGCATCAACAACAACAACGACGACTTCAAAAGGAGCAGCAGATGAAGGATATATCGTCATTGTCATCAACAGAATTACTTTCCGCTTCTTCTTCTACTACCACAACAAATAATCTTGACAATGACGAAAGTATCGAAATCGAACACGTTGATGACAACGATCGAAGCAGTAGCGGTTGTCGTGGTGGTACCCGAAGAAGAAGAAGTTCGACATCACAACAACAACAACAACAACAGCCACAGTCACACCGCCTTCTAAAAAATCGTAGCCTATCGCGATCCTTTTCAAATCTGTTAGCACGCAATTCGACGATAAATGCCGCCACCGAAAGCAACCAAGCAGTATCTACTCCTAAGGTCCGTATCTCTTCCTCTAGTGTTATTGGCGCTTAATTTTTAACATACTATACATACTGCGTATATATTATCTTGATTCGCAAATGATTGTGTGGAAATCAAACAGTTGTGATTGGCATATATAAGAATAGGCCAACTTAAATATAAACATATAATATACAATAGAGGATATGATTAAGTTATGAATTGAAATACTTCGAGGGTGGAATATTAGTATAGGCTGATGCAGTTCTACAAGCCGCTAATATACACGAAGTCTTCTAGCTAGTCTCGAAGCAATATAATGCATATAAATCTCTTATAACATCTATATGTACTTTTTTTCTTAGGTCTTTCAAAAATGATAGTATCGATAGTATCAATGATACAATATCCAGTTACCAGCTACGAATTAGGACCTATACTACTATCATGAAGTATGATGCAAAAAGTATAACATACGGGATCAAATAGTTATGTTCAAAGTATTAGTATCTATGTATGAATTGCAGCAAAATAATCTGCGTTATGTAAATTGTGTTATCGATGATCGATAAACATGGTTTTCTGTCGTTATACGACGTGGTCGTGGTGCGGTGATTTACGGCTGCGTTGTTTGTATATTTGGTCAAATCTAAACAGAAAGAATGTGTTGCCATTTCCAACAACCCGCGCATTCCGCTTTGATGTCTGACGCTGTAGAGGTTCGTGTGTAAAAATAGTCGCCGTTTGATCCGGCATCGATGATCTGAACAGAATCAATATCTTCGTAAAATTCTACCTCAGTTCCGTCAACCTTATTGCTCCGTTGAAGGATAATAGTAGAATATTGATCATATAGATTGAAATTTCCCTGTTGGTCGCATATGCCGTACGTACCCGACTCATCAAACCGCGCCTTGTTGCGACACAAAACAAAGTAACCTCGAGGAGAAAGAGAAGCACTCGCATTCAACGGAATGTATCGATTGGATGTGGAGTCATAGACTTGGTATTCCCCAAGAGAGAGTGTGAAAACGTAGGAAGGATTGAAAAGCTTGATATATTTGGCATTTTTGCAGTTTCCGTGATCGGATTAGGAAAGACTTCAAATATTACGAGATCAGATGGCATCGCGGTTGGTGCATCAGATGGTGAATCGCTTGGACTGTCAGCAGGAGAATCGCTTGAGCTTTCACTGGGTGCTGTACTTGGCCCCGAACTAGGAACAGAGCTTGGGATAGAACTGGGTGCACCACTTGGATCAAGACTAGGCATAAAGCTAGGTGAAAAACTAGGAGGAGCACTTGGACTTACTGACGGTGATAGACTAGGAGATTCCGACGGGCCTGTAGATGGCGACATAGAAGGAGCAGCACTTGGACTTACTGACGGTGATACACTAGGAGATTCCGACGGGCCTGTAGATGGCGACATAGAAGGAGCAGCACTTGGACTTACTGACGGTGATACACTAGGAGATTCCGACGGGCCTGTAGATGGCGACATAGAAGGAGCAGCACTTGGACTTACTGACGGTGATACACTAGGAGATTCCGACGGGCCTGTAGATGGCGACATGGAAGGAGCAGCACTTGGACTTACTGACGGTGATACACTAGGAGATTCCGACGGGCCTGTAGATGGCGACATGGAAGGCGTGGCAGATGGTGATCTCGTTGGATATAGAGTCGGAGGCCGAGTCGGAGACGCCGTAGGAGTTGCTGTTGGCGCTGGAGTAGGAGGCAGCGTTGGAGCAGGAGTAGGTGGTGCCGTTGGACTGGAAGTAGGTGGTGCCGTTGGACCTGGAGTTGGTGCTGGAGTAGGAGGCAGCGTTGGAGCAGGAGTTGGCGACGACGTTGGACTGGGAGTAGGAGGCAGCGTTGGACCAGGAGTTGATGACGGTGACGACGTTGGACTGGGAGTAGGTGGTGCCGTTGGAGCAGGAGTTGGCGACGGCGTTGGACTGGGAGTAGGAGGCAGCGTTGGACCAGGAGTTGATGACGGTGACGGCGTTGGACTGGGAGTAGGCGGTGCCGTTGGAGCAGGAGTTGGCGACGGCGTTGGACTGGGAGTAGGAGGCAGCGTTGGACCAGGAGTTGATGACGGTGACGGCGTTGGACTGGAAGTAGGTGGTGCCGTTGGATCTGAAGTTGGTGCTGGAGTAGGAGGCAGCGTTGGATCAGGAGTTGGCGACGGCGACGGCGTTGGACTGGGAGTAGGTGGTGCCGTTGGACCTGGAGTAGAAATTGGCGTTGGACTAGGAGTTGGCGACGGTGTTGGATCTGGAGTAGGGTCAATATCAATCAATCGTACTTCTGGTTCTGACCATCCTATAGTATTATTGTATACTGCAACTGTTGCGTGTTCGGTGCCAGGACTTAAATTGATGGCTAATACCTTGACAGTGTAGTCCCCATACTCTACCTTTTCCCCAGGACCTAAACTATCACCGAGTTTCCATGATGAGTACCCATGCTTAATGAGGATTGTCTCACTACTGTGATCTTATTATTATCTTCAGGACGGAATCCTATCGTTGGTGGTTTGATCCGATTGAATGCCACATACAAATCACCAATCTTCGCCAACACGTGATAGTCACTTTTAATTTCAAAGTCATCGTCTAAATAATCAGGAATTGAGATGAGATTTCCTGTCCAAACCCCGTCGTATGGTACTTCTAAGTGACCATCCTGATCAATATACCATTCGAGAAACCATGATTTCGCGGCGTTGTAACACAGCCGAGGGGCGTCGTCGTTACCGTTAAAGAATCCCATCAAACATGTCCTAACAGCAACAAAATTGTTGTTGATGTATTAATTAAAAGCAAACAAAAAGAAGACGGAACAGGTGGAAAAAAGTTAGAATATTATAATATGATAGTATACGATAGTGCTATAGATCCTAGGACTACAACGTATAATATTACGCAGTCATCATAAAATCTTGACCACAACAATATAAACAAAAATAACGAAAAGACAGATAAAACATCTATATATATATACATATATATCTGAGATTACTTACTTGTCGCCGTACAAGCTTCCTTTATCTATTCCAGAATGACCCAGTCCGATATTATGTCCAATTTCATGAGCTTGAACCCAAACTTGGGATCCAAATTTACCCTTATAGACACTCTTTCTAGCATTAACGTACCCATATGCGATTACTTCTCCTGGATTAATGGTTCCGTCTGCGTTCTTTGTTCTAAAATCTGTACTGTCTGGAAGAACGATCATCGTATGTCTATATGATCCGATATTGTATCCATACTGAGCCTTCAATTCGGTTTCTACATCCTGTTCAAGTTGTCTCCTATCTTTATCATACTTATCATTGACCGTATATGGACCATAATCAGAAACCTTGTGAGGAATGTAAAGGTCAACAACACCACCAAAAGTGTTTTTGGTAATGTTATTCGGTTCGCCTTCTATATAATTTAAAAGACCTCCACTACAATCCAACAATTGAGTTTTTAAACCAACAGTATCATCTTCTCCACCAAAAATCGATTGAGATAATTCTAATTGATTTTCCTCTGGTTCATTACCGTCTGCATCGATAACCCGTACAACCAATATTTTATTGGTTCCTGTTAACAATGAACGTTGACGTTGACGATAACGAACCTCAATCGATGAAGAAGAACCATCACCACCACCACCATCATAGTCATCAATTACATTGTATTCAATAACTTCCAGGCCTTGGAATTTTTTACCACCATGAATTTCCAGATAATCTTGACCAGTATCGTCATTCTTAACGATCCGAGCCTTTGGGAATGTAACAAGATTCCTATAACTACTAATATTATTTATCTCAAATAATTTTTCAGGTGTCATGTTTTTTGAATCAATAAAGACGGAATATGTTGTAGAAAAATTAACGTCATCATCATTCTCATCATCAAGCATATCACATTCCCATTCCTCCGGTACATCAATCACACTTGATAAATCATTTGGATTACTAACATATTCAAAATCTATCATGAAAGGAACGCATGTAATCTTTTTCCATTTCTTTTTTAATTGTCTGGATCGTAAGTCACGAAGATGGTGACGCAGTTCTTGATCATTATCGTCCTTCTCGTTGTATCCTTCGAGCAACATGATTGGACGAGTAGATAGCTTGCGGTCGTCAGTGCTGTTTATGTTATCATGCTTATCATTATCGTTATTACTATCATTATTATCCTTATTGGCATAGCGGGTATTACCTAGTGTAGCTGTAGCTGTAGCTGTTGCTGTATTAACCAACAGTAACGAGATCAACAGGCACATTATCAACAATGATTCATTCTTCTTTGGCGAATTACCATTTCGTCTTATCATCGAGTATGTCATCATGTTCTTGGCTTAGGATAATGTCTGTTAGTGATAGTTAAATAATTTTTAGATGTACAGTAACGTGTTACCGTATCCTAAAAAAAAATTGAATTTGATTTTGAAAAGGCTGACTTTTATATATAAAAAATATGTACGTATAATATACGCATACACCACTGTATGTGGTGCTTTTGACGATCGATGCGAAGGAAATGTTTAGATATAATAATATAGATTATTATTTTATTCTCATTGGCTGAACTTGTTTCCAGAAGAGAATCAGATACAGTTGAACTGCAACTAACAAAGGAGTTCAACGTTTAATGAATAGAATACTGTTTTGTGATGATTAGAACAATAATAATAATACGAATATATGCTGTACCACAGCCGGTACTGTATTACAGTATGAATATTGATGATTATTTACAGTGTATTAATTTGTAACTGTAAGAAGAAACACAGTACGGTAGAAAAGGAACAATGTAGCATAGCTATCTCAATGAGGCTGTAATATTTTATTATTTTGATGCAGTAAAGCGATAATAACGTGACAAAAGAGAACAGATTTTGAAATTCGGTTTGTAAAAAATAAATAGAATTAATTAACGAAACGCTACCATCCAACATCAAAGTAATGTACAATTACGTTGTTTTAAAAAATATTATTACAATATGCTAATTAACGAAATGTTACAAGGCCATAATATCCAACCACGAGTCAATGTGCCACCAATATTACAATTATGCTGTTTTAAAACATTAAACTTACTTGATTAGTACTGTACTTTGGTCAAACCCATACTTACATAAATTTGTAGAATAATGTTAAATAAAAAGTTGAACGTGAACTACCGTACTACTGTTAATCCCATGCGTGATCTGATGATTGATCCGGTTTTGATGTATGGATCCGGTTTGTATGGATCCGGTTTGTATGGACCCTAACCCTATCCCAGCTAGATCCATATGGACGTTTTGAGTCCTTACAAGGTAC
>FMBT01000763.1:0-15937 GCA_900095095.1 Fragilariopsis cylindrus CCMP1102
GTTGAGGTCATCACAAAGACGTCCTATGTCATTAACTTGGAACTTCGAATCGGTGGTTCGAACAGCGATGGATTTGCTGTCATCAGAGAGTATGTCAGCTAGCAGGAAGGCATCCTTAAATATGTGAATACTAGATCCACTATCAAGAGCAATGGTGGTCCGTGGGCCAACATTCTTACCCCCACTCCTTGCTTCCGGTGGTTGAACTGTCCCGGACATTTCAAGTGTCGGAGACAAATTAGAAACAAAGATAGGATCAGTAGTAACAGATACAACTTGGTGGTTGAGTACATAAGCACTATTCCAAATCATACCACCAGTCCAGTAAGGAGAGATGGCGTCATACCATGTGACGTCGAGATAAGATGGATCATCTATAGGATAGAATGATTGAGGTATAGTCGGAGCGGGCAGAGCATTACGGGTTTTATATCGTATTGGTCTCCTTTGGTACCAGGTCTGGGTCCGAGGATTGGATCGGACCTGGGTTTGAGTGGGCCAGTAATCGGCCCATGGTTGCGTTATTATAGAACGCTTGGTTGCAAGTCGCTTTCTAGCATGGTACATACCAGAGTGCCTCCCTGAGGAACTCTTGTTGTTGCTGGAATTATGTCTTCTACATATGCCTGAAGGGCGTATGGCCATCGATGGATTAGTGTTATTCGAACACTAGACATCAAACGTTCAAATCGTTGAATGCAATTGAAAATTGGATCAATATAGTTGAAATGACGGAAAACACAAGACTCAATTTGAACTATGGCAGTACCGACTGTCAAGATAGAGTTAGCGATTGCTTGGAGTAGCTTGTAGGCAATTCCAAACATTGGAATGAATATGTTGTTGAAACACATTGCTGAAACGACAGTAGGTAGGCATCCTTGGTTGTATATAAGCCAAGTTAGGCAAATCAATCCATAGATGGGTTTGATCCATCCAGTGTCGTACGGTTCATATGGCATTCGATCTTCCGTTGTTAAGACCGGCCTTGACGAAAATCCTGAGTGTAACCTGCAATGTAACCTTGGTTCACTTCTATACCCAGAATATGCTTAAATCCATTGATTGTCATCTTGTGGAAGGAAGGCTTGTTGTATTGTTGGAATACATCATTGATTGTGTTATTTCTAATCACATTTTCAAGTTGTTCACGAGAATTGATGTGACACTCTGTCATCTTTCGAGTTACCTTGTTGATCCAACGTGTAGGCTTGCGCCTTTGTTGGTATGATGCCACTGCAACAATAGTATGATGCAGTAGAACATGAGCTGCAGGGTAATGGATTGGTGCATCATCTCTGCCGATTTCACCACACATAACATCATATCTTGTACTGTTGTATCGAAGATGTTCTTTGTGTCTGTATGTTTCCTCTTTCAGGAAACGCACTGTGCTGGTGCGAAGTGGTACTTGACATACTGTGTTCATCATATGCCGGATGCTTGATGAGGCATCATTGGTACTACATTCTTCAAAGATATCAATCAGATCATCGACGTCCTTGATTCCTGCAATCTGTAGCTTCAAACGGAGTATATCTGAGTAGTCCACAATAGCTTCTGGTGTTGTACCTCCATATTCATGGCTAATGAGGCCCGGATTATCTACTTCATAGTGTCGAATACGGACATGATCGCCTGAATTGTTCACTCTTTGAGCTGTTAGATATACCACTAATTCAAAATCTTGTTTGTGGTTGATCGCATAACTAGGTCGTTCATGCAATATCCTATCCCGCCGTTGATTGGATTCTTCAGATGAAGATTCTTCAGCATTGGCTGCTTGATCGACCACATGTGCAAAGCACAATAGGTCGGGTTCGTTGTCGTCATAAGCCTCATCAGCATCCTGCAGTCCTGCAAAACTAGCACCGATGAACATTTCCTCATCAGCTTCAGCTGTTGCTTCGCTAATAATGGAAGCCATAACTGTTGCATTGAAATCAGCTTGATTAGTGTCCGTACACTCCTCAGTTTCTTCAACAACGACGTCGTCGATGGTTGGTTCTTCATGGGTGGGTGTATCATCTGGAATGATATCCTCCACTTCATTTTCAATAACAGGATCGACCGTCTCATGATAGGACACGATGGCTGCCTCATCCTCGGTTCGATTGGTATTGTTATTATCAGCTGGTGTCATTTTGAATGTCTCCAGTAGAGATAATGCTTCACTCACAGTATTAGGATAACATGAGTTGTTGTTGACAGAATATGTTTTCATTAGCTCCGCCCGGGCTTTGCTATTAAGAGAATTCTTGATGATCAATCTGGCGACCGTCCTATCTTTGACAATGGCATCAATGGGTGCTTGTTTCTCATCAGTAAGGAGGTGGTATTCTTTGAACGTACATGGAGAGGAGTAGTTCGATAATACTTTATCATAGATGGTCTGACCCACTATAAATTTACCACATGTGAATATCGCCGATTCATATCGGTCCATAACCTCGTCTGCATAGTCTGCGTCAGATACATTTTTTACTTGTTTATAACTGACTGCTGAATGCAGAGCGTGTAGGTTCTTGAATTCTTGATCAACCTTCACAGTACTTTGATTCTGAGCGCATACAGATCTAAGGATGAGTAGTAATGCGATTAAATCCTTGTCCTTTTCTGCAGCAGCCATACGGCTGTCCATGCGACAGTATGTTAGCACATTTCCATCAATGTTTCCAATGGCAACGCGATAATACCCTTCCACGATCCTGGTGTATTGATTCCAGTTCGATGTCTGAATCTTCAATAGCGTGTGATATTCCGCATCCATTTGCTCCTTCAGAGCAGGATTGAAACATATTAGTGTGTTACCACCAGTTTCTGCACCATTTGCATCCAGAATTGGAGTTAGATTGGAATGCACTTCCGGACTTTCCTTTGGTTTAATGAAATCGGTCCGTACTTTGGCTTTTAGATCCAGAATAGCTGAATCAAGACCGTATGCAGCTGCTTCAGCCGCAGTCCCCGCTAGGGACTTCTGATACACACGAAACTGGCCAGCCTTGTTACCATTACCGTCAGCAATTACAATGCCTTTCATGGAGCTGTTGCCGGATGCCAAACCCTTGAAGGAGGACTTCGGTGGAGTTGGTGTTTGTTTCTTCTTGTTAGAAGCGTTGTTGTTGTTTCCTTTCTTCTTTTGGTTTGCTGTGTTCTTCGCAGATGCAGCAGCAGCCTTCGCTTCTTTTGTAGAGGCGGCGTTACCGGTACCACTTGGAGGAGTACTGGATTCGTTGTTTTGAGTCATTGTTAGATTTGATATATGATATATTTAATTGTATCAATGATTGTTATTGATTCGATTCGATCGGATCAATGGCTTTGATTATTTATTAATTATGTTGAAATACAATAGACACCCTCTGCGATCCGAGGTACTTGTGATTGCTATGGCTATGTAATGCTTGAAGAGACTGTATGTTTGCTAGTTAACTTAGTTATTTATATACTTCCCTATTGCATAGATAATTAATAAATAATGAGTACTGACACGACAGTGTAGGTGCAGTGTGTAGAGGTGCAATGATATTCATTTACACAATGTAAACACAACACTTCGACTCTCGACAATTGTCAGCCACACAACTAGATAACTTCACATGTTTTATTATTGTGAGGAAGCGACGTTCACAGATGTCATAATGCATATGATCCGCGACTACCACAAAAACCTCACGGGACTCCAAATAAATTGAATCCACAACACGCGCTGTTTTGTATGCTTTTGGTACAGTTTTTACGTGCACGAAACTTGTTTCGTAAGAATCTATCACCGATGTTGCTAATATCGATGTTACGTCGTTGTTGCTAATAACGAAACCCTGTTTTAACTTTAATTATATTATCTTTTAACAGTGATAAAAGATATATGTTCTCATAACCTGTAAATGTATCTAGCTACCTAAGTTCACTAGAATGAAGACCTTCTATGCTATTAACGTATGTAAATAGTGTTTATTAGAAGAGTGAGCTTAGTAGCTCTCTATGATTGGCTATATCTACTCGTACGGTGTATGTGCGGTCTGACCCTGGTCGGTCATACCACTCATATGGTCTGTCCTGGTCGGTCATTCCATAGTGACACTCGCCTTACGCCTACAGTTATTACTTCATTACTACTGTACAATAATACAATAATAGTACATACTAGTACATTGTACTATACATACTATAATACATAATATATTATCGCAGCTGCCACAAAATTCACAAAGACACAAGCTAAAAAAGAAAAAGAAAATTAGAAAAAGAAAACAGAACGCAATTTCAATCGATCGATTGACGAATTACGAATAAAGACGACGACGACGACGACGACGACGACGACGAGACTTCTCTACACACTGTTCCTGTTGGTTTGCATAATAAATAAATTATAAATTAACATTTCTATCATGGCGATCTCTAAACAATGTATTGCTCCACTTATATTTCTAGCACTACCAGCATTAGCTGCTGCCTTTTCACAACCTCTTCGAAAACAGCAGCAGCAGCATTCTGCGCTTGATATGGCTAAAGTTGGAATCTTCTTTGGCACATCCACCGGAACAACTGCAGATGTTGCAGATCTTATTAAGGAGGCATTTGGTGATGATGCGGACGGGCCATTTGATATCGATGAATTGGAAGCTGTTAAGGAAGATTTTGAAAAGTACGATGGCTTCATTGTTGGTACTCCAACATGGAATACAGGTGCGGATACGGAACGCTCAGGAACTGGATGGGATGAGGTGTATTACACGAAAATGCCCGAGCTGAAAATTGAAGGAAAACACGTCGCGGTATTTGGATGCGGTGATCAAATATCGTACGCTGAAAACTTCGCCGATGCCACTGGTGAGCTTCATGATGTATTCGAAGATTTGGGTGCTAAAATGGGCTTTGGATACACGAGTCAGGAAGGGTACGAACATGAAGCGTCAAAATCTATACGTGAAGATAAATTCTGCGGCTTGTTGTGTGATGGAGTTAACCAGGAAGATCTAACAGATAAACGAGTCGTTAATTGGGTGTCTCAACTAAAGACTGAGGGTTTCATGTCAGGATCTTCTTCTTCGTCTTCCACGCCAGTTACTGTTACTACTATTACGCCTGAAGAAGTTGCAGAAGTAGAACTCGTTGTCGAAGAAGAAGAAATCGTATTTCAAGATATTGACGAAAATTCTAATATCCTCGATGAGTCTATCAAACAACAAGGAGGCGTTACGAGCACAGGTTTCAAATCGTATTACAATGAAAAGACAAAGTCAACTATGTTTGTCTCAGCTGATGGGAGATCAGCTTACTACTCATCTGATGCTAACACTTCATTTTCACCGTAGCTCGGAAGAAAGAATCGACTAGATGTTACTTTAAACAATTTTTTAAGACAATTTAATAAATGAAAAAAAATCAAAATGAAATACAGTACTACTGCATTCACACTGATGTATGAATATTCTCTAAACTTTTCATGCGTCAATTAAGTTAATTGTGTTAGGATAGTCGAAGTGTTCTAAAATGTTAAAACATGTTATAGTTATCCCTTATACTGAATACTGGACTATTTCGTCCGAATCTGAATCTTTTTCATCATCATCAGATCCTTGAATGTCCGTCGTTCGTTGAAGTAATTTTAACACTTTCTCGTTTAATTCTTCATGTTCCAATTCGACATTTGAATCGAAATTTGGCTGGTATGATACTTGATCTTGAGTTTCTTGCAACGGTTGTTTTGTATCAGATGCATTCATAATATGACCCCTATCATTCTGCAATAAACCATTTTCCATGGTTCCTTCTACCTCCATGGTTTCTTCTATCTCGTGATATTCTTCGTCAAACTTAATCGCGCCAGTATTATTTTTTGTTAATGCACTTATCCATGTCCTGCCGTCTTGTTTCCCTCTTTCTAATTCTTCTACAACATCACGTTCCCATGCTGCCCTGAAGGCAACTTGCATGGTCTGGTTTAGTATACTGCTCACAGTTGTCCGGATCATGACACTAACATTATAGCCATAAATTGCAACTATCCTCCAACGATCGTTCCACTCGTAGTCAGCTTCCGCTGAGTTTCGGTGTAATCGACATACACGCGCAACGAAGCTACAAAGAAAGGCTGCTTCGTTAGGAAAATATACAGCTTGCAGGCAATCAGCTCTACCAAGGATTATCAAGGCCTCTCTAGGAGTGCATTGCGTCAACTCTGGAAGCCTTCTACGATAGACAGTGTCACTGTTTCCAGATTTCGTAGCCTGACTTGCAAACGACGCGGCCTGCTGTAAGCAATTGAAGGGATCATGACAAGTTGGAACTGCCGCCACCTCAAGAAGTGCAATGGATAGATTCAAACATGCTTTCTCTGCTGCAGTATGCGTGTAACACGATCGTAAATCAGCCGTAGCCTTATGGACTATCTGCATTTGCTCCTTTGCTCTAGAGATATGCGTCTCTGTTTGCATTTCCTGTAAAAAATCGGTCTGCTTCCATACCATTTTCAGTTCTATGTTTGGGATTGGGATGAAGGTCGGACTCCTTGACCCCTCAATCCAATTTTTGATTTTTTCGTTCAACGACTTTTTAAATGATTTCCGTACCCGTTTTGGAGCGTTTTCATCAATGGGCTGGTATTTTGAATCTCCATTCACTAGTTGCCATTCATCATGCGCTGCTATTGTTGTAGCGGCTTCACCGATGTCAGAGTCCCACAAAGTTTCATCCAAACAGAATTGTGACTTTTCAGAACAAAATGAGATGAAGTATTTGAATATGAGAGAACAAGTTGACAACGTTTAAAAAAAATACAGTATTCGAATTACATATAAGAAATTGAGAAACGATACTTACGAGTGGTAGCAACACACTCAAGGCTAATTGCTGAGACGTATTCGATACTCTTTTATCTGTCTCAGATTTTGACAGGTGAATACACAATGCCGCATAGCCCAGGAAAAAATCCAAGGCTTCTTCTTCCGCATATCTTGTAATTGGTGATTGACCCAAAGTATCTTCTCGGCTTTGGATTTCGGTATTAAACCATTCCGACTGCTGCACAAGACTTAATTTTCCAGAGAAGTCTAATTTTGGAATTGGATGTTGCATTTCGGCTATCATTTCCCATTGGCGTTTTAATTCATCTTCCACTGTCCCAGGAAGGCAACCAGCGAGCCTTCTACCTCTAATATATACTCCAAAGTGTTTGTCCCGTCCATATCTTCGATTTAGCAATTTCAAAGTAAATTCTTCACTCTCCCAGCCGGAAAAAAAGAGAAACATTACACGCAACAGCAAAATTGTAAACGCAAATAGAAAGCACCCGGAATTCTGTTGGCTGCCACGATGATGTAAGTGGAAAAGATTTTGATTCCTGGAGACTCATCATACTCGTCTCATTAATATCATTTAGTTCTGGAATTGAGCTACCGCAGAGGAAGGAAATGATAGTTGTACATTGACTGACTAAAGTCTTGAGGACTGAATACGAAAGTTCTTTTAATACCCTTGTTGAGAGCCATCGAATGCATTTAGCAACAACCTTAACAATCTGAAAAAAAGAGAAAAAAAGGAGAGCATAAGAATCTACGGTACTGCAACTGGGCAAAATACTCCTAGCATAAACCTCATTAGACACTCACCTCTACGCAAACAGGGGGTAATCTCCCGTTTTCTATGGACCACACCGACGGAACGATACTTTCCACACACGATAAAACAGTCTGTGCGATCTCCAGCTGTGCAACTCTATCAAGACAAGGGCTTTTAGGGAAAGCGCGCTTCCTCTCTTTGGATTCATCAATACTCTCGATATCAAATTTACAACCGGCTAGAATCACCTTCAGAAGCTGATTCTTCCTGAAGTTTATATTCGGTGTGATTTCATCTCTTGAACGTAGGAGCTCGTTGATCAAACCTACACGTTTTAAAGTTTCAATATGACGGCGGAAACACGGCGAAAAATGGAGAGCCCATTCGTGTTCTTTATTGGTCTTTCTGAGAATATCTGCAAGAAACGCGTATGCTCCTGTGCGACTAAGCTGTTCCGTCATCGCTCTTCGGAACAGAAACCAGTATGGTTCCGAGGAAATGCTAGTTTCACTATCACCCTCTGCGAACCATTTTCTATCTTCTTGTTCCAGATCGTCAATAGCTTCTAGACACTTTGCTGCAATAAAATTACGACCACCTTCACCAATGAGAGCAAGCCCATAAAGTACACGTAGTTCTGGTGTAAGGCCTCCTTTGCGGAGGGAGTCTACAAGCGGCGACTCTTCATCATCATCATCGAGAAGTATTTCTTCGTCAGACAAGTAAGGGGAATCGCCTTCGTTATCTGAATCATTGCCATCGTCGTAAGCGTCTAAGAAGAACGGAGAATCTATCAATTTCTGTTGCCATTCGTCGGATTTCTTTTTTACCTCAATTGCTGCGTCATGGCGCCGGGCTCTGTCTTTCATATAACAAGACACATCATCTCCTACAAGCCTTGCTCCTTCATACAGCTCTAGTCCATGGAGATGTTTCATGAGCTCCGAGGCTATGGAGCATACTTGTCTTATCGACCCTGTAAGAGGCAATGGATTTGCATTCATCCCTATAATTCTTTCCTCTTGTTCTTCGGTGTTTGAAGAAACTCCTGTTTCCTTTTGACTATATTCCTTCACTAATGTGAGTATTGCTGCATCATGTGACTTCAAAAGCTGACTTCGAACAAACTCTCTAGCCTTCGCCGCTTCAGACTCCGGTAAGATAGTCATATCACTCGTTGTTTTGTCAAAAGCCTCAAGTTCCCGTGATTGATTCGAAATGATTATTTTCTTCTCTTTCTCTAGCTGTGGTTCTATTCTATTTATGACGTCATTCTCACTGTCTAGCGGCTTTGTTTTTATACCCTCACTGTCAGTTATTTCTCCATTTTTATTTTCTTCGACTTCTTCCAGTGTAGCCTCCTGCTTTGACTCATCAACTTCCAGCTGTGATTCTATTCTATTTATCACGTCATTCTCATTGTCTGACGGCTTTATTTTTATACCATCATTGTCAGTTATTTCTCCATCTTTATTTTCTTCAACTTCTTCTAGTGTAGCCTCCTGCTTTGACTTCTCCACTTCCAAAGACTGTCGCTCGAGATTTAGTTCGGATTCATTCTGAATATGACTATTAGTTCCATTTATTTTCGAACGACATTCCCCTGTACGATTTGTTTTATCCATAATTCTATTTCGAATCCAGGTGAGAAAACCTTTCGTATTTGCTGTCCCAGCTGCTGCTTCAAGTGCAAGTGATAGAGCCTGAAGCCGTCGTTCCTGCCAATCGAATACCTTAGAAAACTTTCGTAGCCACCTTCTCAACATATAGTTCTCGTTTCTTTGGATTCCATTGTTCCACTGAATGCATTCATGTCCAAGACGTAGCATGAGATCAGAATATAACATCCAAGCTTTGTAGCTAGACTGGAAAGCACTGCCAGCGTTATTCTTCAAATCTGTCAGGATGGACAGGGCATTTGACAAGTTTCCAAGCTCCATATGCATCATGGCTAATTTTGCTGGTACGTCGATTCCTGGAGGCTTCTGATTGTCGGCAACACCATAGTCTCTAAGCGCTTCATTTTGCCATCGTAGTCTTTCTGTTATATGATACTCGCAGAGTTCTTTGGAAAGATTCGGCAAGGTTGCGACGTCGTGATGAACATTGGCAATATCAATCGCAGAATCTCCAGCCCGGACCCATAAGGTGAAGTCTTTCTTACAAAGGATGGCGGCAACATGATGAGATCCATACGCCTTAGTCGCAAGAATACGCTGATCAGCTAAATTACGGTCAGGAATTGAGTCTTCTTTCACTGTTCCGGGATCCACATTATTATTGCTACTTGCTTCTCCCACGTTTTTCGTATCTTCTTCGTTTTGAGTTGCGAGTGTACCACCCGATTTTCCTTTCATCTCTTGATACTGTTTACGACTTTCTTTTAGCATATCTTCATAGACCATTCCAAGCGAAGAATACACTTGTGGAGCAGAAGGCGCAGCTAGAGCGACTGCTTTTAATATTTCAATTGCTAATTTTGGTTGGCCTCTTGCGTGTGCTGCGAGTGCATCACCGTGTTTCTGAGCCATCTTAAAGGACTGAAAGTTCCGTAGTCGGTACATCTTACGTCTTTTTTTCCCGCTTAGACCAGATGCTTTGTTAGTTGATTTTTTATAATTTCCCCGCTTTTGAGAACTATTAGGAAGAGACTTTCGCGATTCACCTTCCCCTCGTTCTTGAACATCATTGTCGCTTCTTGTTCTGTTTATCACTGTTTCATGAATTTCGTCGGTGTCAGAGTATTCCTCGTCTTCGTCATCTCCATCAACGCCGTTTTCGATTTTTTCAACGCATTCTCCATCATCCCCGATGTTTGCGTTATTGTCGTTTGGGATATTTTGAAAGACTACACTTCCTTGGATAACTTTATCTCCCATGGCTGTTTTTGATCCTCGAAGTCGTTTCCTTTTTTTACCAGCGTCATCGCCGTTAAGATTGTCAGCGTCGTACTCTAATTCGTCTTCCTCACCCAAAATGACTCGATCTTGGGCATCTCCCTTCTCCAATAGTCTTCGTTTCTGAGTTCGGATTTTCGATACATCTCGTGGGACTATTCGTCGACGATGTCCTGTTTTTCCTTTAGCAAAACCAGTTACTTCCATTTCCTGGTGCAAGGATTCAATCTCGCGTTCGCGTCTGAGTCGATTCTTCTTCTTCTTCTTCTTCTTCTCATCATTGTCGTCATTATCGGCACTATTCGATATACCCTTTTCACCAGCTATTGGAACTTCGCTATCTTCATTGTTGGCGTTAGCATTGCGACTAAGATCATCCATCTTCTCTTTTTGGGAGCGTTGAAGCAATGATCGTCGATCCGTTCAGAAAAAAAAAATCACGAAGCAACTTCTTCTGCATTTAAAACAGTGGCGAAATCTGACATATGAGCTTTTTGCTCGAGATTGGAAAAATAATAGAGAGGACAATGTGTATTGTACTCGCTTTGTCCGTTTGTACCTTTCTTTTTCTTGTGGAGCTGAGTTGTTGGTTTGTTGTTACTGTCGTTCGAGGTTTTGCGGACAAACAAATAAATAAATTTTGTTGAAGGATCTCCCATACACAATAAGTACTAGTAATTCTAGAGATGATATGATTTATATGTATGTATGCATGGTACTTATACGTCATAAATCTCTTGACAGAATTTTTTGTAACTTCGAGTTTTTTAATCACAAAATAAGAATGATGACGAGAGAAGGACGAAGATGAGAAGTACGGTAGGCTACTTAGAAGTACGGTAGGCTACTTCGAAGTACGGCACCCGGTATTCACAATATTATGGTACTGAGTAATAAAGGTGAAATTGATACTGAATCGAAGATAGCTAAGCGTTGATAAAGTGCTCGTAATTAAAATAATGTTGGCGGTAATGGGATACAAAAATTCGTTTGCTTATCTCTTTCTGATCAATCTTTTGCCTATAGAAATATCATCTCTATCGCTGGGTTCAAGTAATACTCATGACATCGCGTCTCTTTTAGAGAACGCAAAAAATATTGATGATAATCTAGCAAATGGAGAAAAACTAGGGAAGTATTCTGAGAGTTCCTGGTCTAATCGGTGAGTGTCTATCTCGTTAGTTATACCTTGAAACATTTTTCATGTTATCGGACACGTCAATACACGCCTATTACTGCCTTTCCTAATCAAAAGACACAATCACTTTCTTTAATAATCCTTTCACATTTCCTATACCACAATTGATGACTGACATAGACTAGGAACTGTATTGACTCCGGCAGCAAATGGAGTATATACAGGTGATCGTGCATTTTATTGGAACAAAATTGATGTAGGTGGACGGATGTGTGTAATTCAACTTGACGATGGAGATTTGTGGGTCCACTCTCCTGTTGACTTAGATCAAGAAACAAAAACTGCAGTCGATAAATTAGGAACTGTGAAGTATGTTGTGTCACCAAATTACGAGCATTTAAAAATATGCGAAAAAATGGAGTAAGGCATATCCAGACGCATTCATGTGGGGTTGTCCTGGACTAACAGAGAGACTTCCTGACATCGAATGGGAAGGGGAGATCCCTTTTGGTCTACTGAGACCATCCGAGTCGGTGAATAAATTAAACAATTGTTGGGATTTTGATGTTATCACTCCCTTGCATCTGAAAACGGAGGTACGTTGCGTTCAATCTATAATATCGAAAATCGTAGTAGTAATTTGAAATTTTGTTCTTATATATCTTTTGAGCACAAAACCACACCAATTTATAACTCACAAATAAATATGCGTACGGTATTGCTTTTATTTTTTGTGTCAACCATGCGATTTCTACAAGTAGACAACCCATTCACTAAGACGCCATTCTCAATGAAGTGATTTTTTATCACAAACCATCCAAATCATTATTGACGACTGATATTTACTGGAATTACCCCCAAGTAGATGGGGTGCCCAATTCTCATTTGTCGGGTAACAATGACGACGGTGGGTTGCACCTTCAGTTCCCTCAATTCCATTCGGCTCACTTTTATGGAAATTTGGTATGGATAAAATATATCTTCCGTTCTACAAAAAACTCATGATCAACGATAGAAATATTATGATGAAACTATCAAAGTGTACTCGAAGAATGGGACATTGATACCTTGATTCCCTGCCACGGCGATATCATCAGGGGAAGAAAAAAATCCAACAGTATTATCTAGTCATTTTAAGATCAATTAACACTTTAGAGCGTTTCGAAATTAAAATTAATAATACTGTAACGATCATAATCACAATCATAAAAAGAAGGCTCTACTGTGCGTGCTTTGTTCAAATAAACAATATGTAGTAGCTTTTTGTAAAATATGCGTTTTAGTCGTAAGACCACAATGACTTCTTATAATAATACAAAATAATCATTCTTTACCAATCAGCTGTACCCTCAAATTGATTAGAATTTGCTGGACTAATTCCATTCTTCGCTAATAACTCAGCAAGCGGTGAATCATGCTTGATTTTTCCACTCATGAAGGGGTAGAATTTTCCTGGTGGGCCTGGATTTTTAATCAGTTCTTCTTTAATAATATCTTCGATGACCTCTCTACCATGAGCAATATTGAAAACCTTTTCAGCGGCCTTTGCAGGAACAACAACTACACCATCTTGATCGCCGACAATAGCATCCCCCAGGCCGTACTACCGTACCACTTACACTAATGACACCATTACACTCCATGGTTGCATAGCGGCAGGTCCCTGACGAGCAGTTGTAGAATGGAAAAAGCACTGTTTTGACGCGAATTCAAGATTGATATATTTAATTGACAACAAGTGAGTCAGTCGAAGCGAGAATATTGTTTTCTGAATCGTGTAATGCAAATATACATCGGTCGTTATATATATATATATATATATATATATATATGTTAGGTACTTACCCGGAAAACCATAATTAATAATCTCATCGGTATCACGGACACTTCCATCTGTTACGAGACCACCGATTTCTCTTTGTTTCAATCTTAGGAATTTAATATCTCCTCCAACACTTTCGTCAGGACCACAACTGGACATGACCAAAACCTGGAAGTATATATATATTAATAAGGGTGAGAAACGTAAATATGAAATGGGGAGAAAGATGGTTCGGAAACGAATACGTGCTATTATATTATGTTATTCTCTCTGGTAAGACATATACGTACCTCATTAGGGCCGCACAATTCAAAGGCCTCGTATTCTGGAGACATACCACCAGGAGGTTTGTCTTGTGCAATATCAGGTCGAGCAGGAACAAAATTGAGTGTTACTGCACGTCCACAACATTTCATTCCACTTGTTAATGGTCGTGAGTTGTCAATTTGAGCCGATGGCCATCCCATCACCCATAACCCATCGACGAGTGCCTGTGTTGAAAGTGATCCTAGCTTTTGAAGCATCTCATCGGAGATCTCACCACCAGCGGCAGGTCCCATTGCGAAAGACCTCGAGATAACATTTCGAGATGAAAATAAGGTACGACGGAAAGTAGATGACAACATGGCTGATGATACTATTGTATGGTTTACTTGATACTGTAGTTTAGATTGTGTTGCCAGTTGAGAGGAAAGATTACCGGTGTATGTAACAACAGATATAGATTTGAATTTTACTGTGAATTGTCGGCGGTAACAAAACTACCGTGCTATAGCACGGTAGTTTGTTACCTGTGACGAACAGCAGAAATGCATGTTAAATGTCCCAACGAGAATGACGTCATCATCTTCAATAGCCCATTCAATTAATCCCACACAATCTTTCAAGATCGTAGTGAAAGTGCGCATCCGCGATTCGAATTTTCTCGTAACCCCTCTTTTTTTTTCGAGCTGATAAACAAATCCTACAGTATCAGAAATTGGGCAAGTGATTGGTTCCTCAGCTCAATAGTACTGTAGGACAATGTAATCAACCATGTAGTTAACATGGTTGTTGATGTGACAATTGAAACAACCAAGAGAATGCTAGCTAGGTAGGATATAATGTAGTGTTAGAAATGCTTTTCTGATATCAATCAAGAGGACATTTCATACTACAAATTTCTTCAGAGTAGAAGATGTTGTTGCTATCCACTATTACAAATTGATATTTCTACAATAGTGTGGTTGTTCAAGAAAATTTGGGATGGAACCAAATCAAACCAAACATAAGACGATATATTGTACTCGCAGTGTGCTACATCAGTAAATATTGCTTTGGGAATCAATTATCCGTGAAACTGCAATTAATTTTCTTGAATACAGTATTAATTTATTTTCAAACTTTGAACTCTAATCTTTAGTAATATTATAAATATCTAAATATTATTGCAAGACATTAATATATTTACTTTTTGCGTTGGTATGGTCCAACCTTAGCAACATTGGCCATAACTTTTTCAGCATTTTGAGCAATCTTGTCGTAATCACCAGAGGCGATAGCAGCTGGATCAAATAGTGGCGCAACCAAGCCAACCGATGCTGCTCCCATACTTAAATATTCTCCAGCATTGTCCAAGTCTACTCCCGAAGTTGGATTGATACTGAGGAAAGGCAAAGCCGAACTAACAGCCTTAACCCACATAGGTCCACCAGTCACACCAGGAAAGAGTTTCTGAAGAGGTGCACCGTGTCTGTATGCCATAGTAAGTTCGGTGGGAGTTTGACATCCCGGAACGCATACAATGTTGTGATCCTTACACCATTCAATGACATCTGGAAGCATAACAGGTGTGATGATGAATTGACTTCCTGCATCCATAGCATCTTCGGCATCTTTAATATTCATAATGGTACCGCAGCATCCGACCATCACATCACCGTCATACTTTTGTCTACAGTCTGCAAGATGTTGGAGTGCATCAGGAGTGGTTAAAGTGAACTCAACAATTTTGAATCCACCATCAATCGCAGCCTGCATGGCCTTGGGACAAGTTTCACTGGTTGGTGTTCGAAGAACAGCACATGCACGGATTTGAGCAAATTTGTCAAGAACGGCTTCATAACTATCGGCACTACGCATATAATCGCCACCACTTGACAAAGATCTAGTAGCAGTGGTTGCGGCACCGATAGTACTACGGGAGGCGATACGGGAGGCAGCGAGTCGGAGAGCCATTTTGTTTGATTGTTTGATA
This sequence comes from Fragilariopsis cylindrus CCMP1102, assembly GCA_900095095.1. NCBI lineage: Eukaryota > Bacillariophyta > Bacillariophyceae > Bacillariales > Bacillariaceae > Fragilariopsis > Fragilariopsis cylindrus. The sequence goes on from FMBT01000763.1 coordinate 15,660, forward strand.
AACTTGAGTGAAGAATGAATTATGACAAAAAAAATATTGGAAGCTGTTTGTGACTTATTAGGAGCCTACGTCTAACAACGTCGTAGTTGTTGCTTCAAATAATAGAGGGGGTTAAAATTTCAATTTTCGCGTGCTGGAACGCGTGGGTGCAAACTTTAAGTCGTCGCGTCGAAAAGAACGTGACGTCAGCTTATGTGGGATTCACTCCGTACGAATCAATCAACGAATGAGGATGGTCCTGTGCGTAAAAATTGAAAATATAACAAATTTGAAAATAG
>FMBT01000626.1:0-33947 GCA_900095095.1 Fragilariopsis cylindrus CCMP1102
AGGGAGGGAGAGAAGAGAAGATCACGGTGTACGGTTCCGTTGAAGAAGAAGAAGAGATGAGGACTGAACGATTCTTTAATAAGCTCCACCTAAAGTCATTTGAAAAAGGAATCTTTTTGGTATCACTACTGCTGTCATCTTTATTCTTTGGTGAATGATTGGACAAAGATAGGTCCAACGATAATACAACTCAATCAAGGCAAATATTTTCTAATACTTTAACCAACCGAATAATCATCGTATCTATATTAGAATTACAATCGCTGAACTTTTCAACATAATTTATCAACATACGATACAACGATAGTACCTAGCTTTATTTTCTCCGATTTCTTATCGATGCCTGTGTAATTTTCTCAAGTGTCACAGTTTGCACTATTATTAGTGTATTGTAACGCAACAACATTTGAGTGACATATCGTATGAAGCGTCTAGCGGCATTTGAAAGCGCGTCAGTAGTTTTTTAAACAACTTTGATATACAGTACAGTAGTCCTACGCTACAATTGTACAATACTATTATATATACAGACAAAAGTATATTGTTTTGTTGGGGGGGGGGGGTAAAAAGGGGTGCACGGTTCGAGGCGGTGAGTGAAATGCCAAGACCATGCGTGAAGTGGTGTTGCAAGCAACAGAGCACTTCAAGGTGCAAAGAATAGTTTAACAAGAAGGGGCGATGCCCCCAATAAATTGTTAAATTTATTAGAACAGTTACTACACAAGATCAAAGCCAAAAGGCGAAGAGAGATGTGTAAAAATTAAGAATGTTTCAACCATTTCAAGAAATTTTGTGAATTTAATCATTCAAAAATGAGTCAATCATAAATCACATAATAATGCATGATTAGGACAATGACATTTTTTGTCTGACATGGAACATACATTTTTTTAAAATCCCAGTGTCATACTCTTTGTCAAATCATCCTAGAGCACATGAATAGTAATACAAACCTCAAACTTTGAATTCTGTTGTTGTAATTGGAAAATAGACTGAAATAGTTCTTATTGCTTTTTTATTTCTATGCGCTTTCTCCGCAGAAGTATGTCGAAAATTTTAAAATTCAAATTCATTCAGCCATCGACCATCGATCTACAGTACAGTGCAGGCTCACAATGACAATGAATAGTACTGTAGTAGCAATGGCATCATATTAATCCATGTGGACAAGCATCACACACACACACACACACATACCGACTGTTACAATAACAGATCGTAACAATGGTCGGTAACTATAACAACAGGACGCGTCAGGGTCCGCCCGTTCTTCTCAATGTGGCTGAAAAACCCTCGGTAGCTAGGGCGTTGGTGAGTAATACTAATACTAATATATGTTACCGTAAATGTTCTTTCGTGACCTTTTTAACTTACCTATATAAATTCTACTAACCCCTTCTTCAAATTAAAGGCCAAGGTCTTTAGTCAAATGCCTCAATCACGGGAAGGTGAACCTATGCGACGAGATGCAGCGCAGATTTTTACACACGACAATGTTCTTTTCCCTGACATATTCTCTCAGGGGAACAACAATAACAATAACAACAACAATAACAATCGTACACAACAACATCAGCAGCAACAACAACAACAAATTCGTCCACATCGGATGATCACGACATCAGTTAGGGGGCATTTAGCTGGGATTGATTTTGCTGGTGAATACAAACAATGGGGACGATGTGATCCACTTGAGTTGTTCGAGGCACCTCTCGAGGTTACTTACAGTGAAGATATGGAACGTCTTCGTCGGATGTTAGCGAAGGAATCGAAGAAGGTTGACGTACTAGTATTGTGGCTCGATTGTGATCGTGAGGGGGAAGCGATCGCCGATGAGGTACTACAAGTTTGTGTCGATTCAAATCGAAGATTGATACCTAACGTTTACAGAGCGAAATTCTCTACAGTAATGGCCGGTGAAATTAAAAGAGCACTAAATACACTAGGTCGGATTAATGATTATTTCGTACAGGCAGTGAAAGCGAGGACGGAACTTGACTTACGCGTAGGTGCAGCATTTACTCGGTTTCAAACAACTCGGTTACAAAAAAAATTTACTTTACCGGGAAATGGGGAGGGAGGAAATAGTGTTGTTAGTTACGGGCCGTGTCAATTTCCCACCCTAGGATTTGTTGTGGAACGATGGGCTAGAATTGAAACATTCGTTCAGGATGATTTCTGGTTCTTAGAATTATCGTTACAGGTACAACCACCATCTTCGGGGATAGATGGTGGTGATAATTGTAACAATAACAACAATAACGCCCGTCCGATTACATTTACTTGGAAACGTCAACGTTTATACGATCGTTTGGCGACTCTAGCTCTGTACGAATCGTGTTTGGACACAACACCAGCTAACACGGCAACTGTGATAAGTCTCGAAGGAAGACCTAAAAATAAGTGGAGGCCACTCCCTTTAGCAACAATTGAATTACAAAAACGAGCTTCTCGGTATTTGCGTATCGGTTCGGAAACACTCATGAAAGCGGCAGAACAGTTGTACCAAAATGGATTTATTAGTTATCCTAGAACCGAAACAGAACGGTTTCGACCAGAATTCCAACATCACCCTCTGATCCGGGACTTTGCCAGTCTAAGCGATGCAGCCGGTCCGTATGCATCATACGCTAACCAACTATTGAACGAGAATGGATACCAACCACCTAGAGCAGGCCCAAACGACGATCAAGCCCATCCACCGATCACCCCCTGTAAGGTAGTCGATCCGAATACAATACAAGATCTTACGCAACAGAAGGTCTACATCCTCGTGGTAAAACATTATTTGGCGTGTTGTTCGAGGGATGCAGTAGGACGAGAAACCAGTCTCACTCTAAAAATTGCATCGGAAGAATTTACCGCTAAAGGTCTTATGGTCGAACAAAAAAATTGGCTAGAGATCTACCATCCGTATGAACGTTGGTCGACAGGACAAGGAGAACTACCTCACTTGAGGGTCGGGAGCCGTGTCATACCGGAATCGCTCGTGATGAAGGAGGGAAAGACGACACCTCCTCAGCCCATTTCGGAACCAGAACTCATCACCATCATGGATAAATGTGGCATTGGAACTGATGCGACCATAGCTCAACATATCGCCACTATTCAACAGCGGGATTATGCTACCAAGGACAACAACCAACGATTCTCACCTACAAAATTGGGGATCGCGTTAGTCGAAGGATACAACAACATGGGATATCAACTCAACAAACCGGATTTACGTAGAGAAACTGAGAGAGAATGCAACCTTGTGGCGAATGGACAAAAATCAAAGGATGATATTGTCGGACCGATACTAGATAAAATGAAAGATTGTTATCGCGTGGCTACAAGGGATGCACACAAACTCGATCAAGCGATGGCCAGGCACTATTCACGGGTAGGAACTGGAAATGACACAGAAGTATTACAAGCTCAATTCAGTGAGTGTGGTAATTGTCAACGTTCGATGGCACTGAAGCAAGAACGACGAACCGGCAATAATTCAGGAGGGGCACGACGAGGGGGCCAAGGAGGAAGAGGAAGAGGGAATAGTAGCTCCGAACCTAAAAAGCTATTATTCTGTAATACATGTCAAGAAGGATGGATGTTGCCCCGCGGAGAATGCCGTCCAAAGATAGAGGAAGGAGCCAATGCATCTCCCGTGAAATGTGCCATATGTGACTTTCAAGTAATTGCCGTTGCCAGGGGGGGTGGCTACACGGGTAACGGGTACAATATCTGTCCAAAATGCTACAATGACTCACCACAAGAATATTCGAATGGTGGAGGGAATCATGCCTGCTTTGGTTGTTCCCATCCAACGTGTGCACTTGCCGGTGGAAATAAAGGCAGTGAAGTCGAGGTGTTCGCTTGTCCGTTTTGCCGAGAACAGAGAATCCAGGGCGGAAAGATCTCACTGCGTAAAAACTCTCGGGGGTATGTCTTATCTTGTTCAAATTATCAGGGTCAACAACGTTGTAGTTTTACTATTTGGTTACCTAAACCTGTCAGAAGCATCGAAGTTCCTCCTGGCGACGAAAATGTGTGCACTCGATGCTCCACGCAATCCGCTGTACGGAAGATCTCCTTCTTCTGGAAGCCTGGTGGAGTACCTCCTCATCTAGGCCACGAATCAACTGTTTGTATTTTATGCAATGATAGATTTCGCCAGGATATGCAGATCCAACTCCCACAGATGGACAGTGTTGGTACAAACAACCGCGGTAGTACTCGCGCTCGTCCTCGTCGTGGGGCCAGCACAAATACTACGAGTACAGATACCAATGGCAATAACTATAGAGGGACAAATAACGATCGCAACAATGCAGGGGCTCGTACAAACAATAATACGAATAATATAGTTTGCTTTAGATGCAAAAAACCGGGCCACTTCGCAAATAATTGCACACAACCGCGTAATTAGTGAATTTAGAAACTGATTTCCAAATGTGGAGAATACTACCATAATATATATATTATGCTGTAGGACTGGCAATAATACGACGATTATATTAGATATAGACTAATAGAAAAATCTTTCTTCATCTTCCAGTTCATTTTTACGGTACGCAGTCTCGTCTTCAGTATCACCTCATGTAGGTATTCAATTTCAGGTGATATCTTTTTCAAAGCTCAGACTGTTGTTGGACAATCGGGGCGCTATCCTCATCATTGTCGGAGCTATTACTTTTCATTGTTGTTCGATCGACCACCGGACAGACTAGTAGTCCTTTATATCCTAAGCCCCCTGCTCCCATCACATAATAGTCGTTCATCCTAAGCCCATTTGAAATGGAATTTAGTTGCGATGTCGTTATGACTTGTCTTGCCTTCCAAGAAAAATCATCATCAGCATCACTAGTATGTTCGCCGTCTTGGTAAAGTTCCACGACACCACCGACATTTTTACTACTTTCCTTCGGATAAGGATTTGTAATAAATGATGAAAACATATTGTTCAAAGTTCCACCATAAATATTACCTGTAACGTCATCATATTTGATATTATCGACTACATTAGGAACATGTATGGTAATCCGTCCCGCAAGATTGTTCGTCGTCGAGTCTCTATCGAAGACCGTGATAGATTTCCAAGAGGAAACAAAAATCTTAGAATAATCTGCATTGTGTGTGATACCATTCGCACCTTCAAATTGACCAGCAACCTTCCTGCAATCGAGGTTGTCCGTTAACGCTGATGATGACGATGCTGATGATGACAATGGTGTGTATTCGCAATAAAAGACGTGTGTATTGGCATCTGGTCCCAATAGTAGATTTCTCAAGAGTGTAACCCCCTTTTTAAATTCGGAAGAGAGCTTGAAGGGGGATGGTTTGTGAGGTTCAGCTTCATACTGAGTTATATAAAACTTGTTTTCCTCAACAACAACTATTGAATTAATAATACCATTCAATTCCTTCTTCATCCAGTCAGATGTTATACTGTATTTGTAATCTAATCGAATTGGAATATCATCATCGATATCGATATCGTCGTCGGTAATGATTGTGAAAACATCAATTCGTTCTCCTCCTTTCTCGTACGCATGATTTACAACATAAAGTGTTCGATCTTCTTTACGGATATAAATCCCATGGGGGTGAAAATTAATTTTCTCTGGATAATTGATGATGGGAAGTTTTTCGACTTTCAATTTATTCGCAACAAAGTCTTCAGTTCTTATTATTGTTGACGGCGATGATTTGCTGATACCGTTGTTGTTGTTGCTGTTGTTCTTTTGATTGAATCCACTTGCAACGTACATAGCTCCCGGTCGATCTTCTCCTTTTTTATATACTAAGACTCTCCATTCTGTCATAAGAATAGCATTGTTATTGAACTTAGTTTGATCTTCTGTTGCTCCGATAGACATAATTTTGATGCATCCCTCATCGCTGATACTGTCTTGCAACGATGACGCATCCTCAAAATAATCCAAAAATGTCAAAAAGGAATACACATTATCACTGCATAAGTAGAATACCACGCTGCAAACGAATGCAACGGATGCAACGAAAACGATGCCTCGACGGTGATGATTCATCATGATGTTCAATGTTTTGAAAGAGCGACTTGTTTTGAGTTATTATGAACTGTTTATCTTATTATTCTCTTTTCTTGCATTCGTCCAATTCCTAGATTGAAGATCGATCACAATAAGACAAACAGTACTGTTCGCATTCACACGATGAAGATATCAGATAACGTATTTCTTATTCAAGTCATGCAACGCATGTGTTTATTGAGTCGTGATTTTAATTTCCACGACTGGAATGTGGGATGCATCACCATGATCTTCAATGTGTGACACCTTTCACCTTAAAAAGAATTCAATTTCATGAATTCACAAATTTAAATGAAGCAACAACAAGTTTGCTACAGTATCAAAATCAGAACATGTAATGACACGAGAGTGCTCCTGAAAAAAATCATCACATGGATGTGCCGTTCTATCTACATAGTTGTAGATCTGGTCACTAAAGAATACTCATGCCACGGGATCTTCCTTTTCTTGGATTTCAATTTACATTATTTGATCATATTATTCTTGCATACAGTAGCCCAATAATACGATATCTAATCCCTCTGCGTGTTCCGGATCCTGAATTTCATCGTAACCATAGATCCTTGACGCTTTTTTATGCGGTGAAATAATTGTGAAACTCGCTTATAAGATTGCACTACAGTACACAAAAATACAAACATCAAAGAAAAGTAACGATATAATCATTTCTTTTTAATACTATTATTACTATTAACCACCGGTCATACTTGCTTATATATATATATATATATATATATATATATATATACATATAAATTTACATATATTCCCTTTTCTGCCTGTATACCAGTAACGCTGGGTAAATTATGTTTCATCATATCGTTAAAGGCTTTTGCAAATCTTTTTATGCTTTTTCCAATCTTTTTTCTGACATTCTTTGTCACAGTAAAAAGTCACTTTGCACCTTTGACATTGTTTCAACCTTCCAATGAGAGCCTGCATTTTACCACAATGTTTGCATTTATCCTGATCATTCTTGACTTGTTCACTGGTCCTCAGGCCATTCGGTCCCATGTAATGAGTATAAGATGATGGATTAGTAGCACCCGGTGGCATCGAGGAGGAATTATTATTCATATATGCCTGACAACGAACGCTATCGCGTTTTATTGCTATTTTCTGAGCACGGGTAGGCGAATCTCTGAAGAAAGTTAATGTCTGATACATCTCCTCGAGACTAAGCATTGGATTATATTGTACGTGCGGACTAAACTTCCAATCAGGTCGAAGTCTCATTACCACGACCGTGCCGCGTATTGGTCCCCAAGTTGGTGGACCAGTGATCATGGCACCACCTAATCCGTACATTTCAAAAGATTTTGTAGCCAGTTCGTTGACAGGGGATGTTTTGTCTCCATAGTCAAAATAAATGTATATGTCTTTATACTCTGAATCTTTTGTGTATCCGAAAAGACCTTGTGGGTTGGACCATCCTAAAACAGACGATAGGTGGGGAATTTCAACGTCTTCAGTTGTCGATTGGAATGTGTATCCTGGAGGGGGTAGAACCGTAGAGGAAGTAATAGCAGAACGAATCCTCTCCTCTGAATCCGACACATTTATGGGTGCAATAGTGATACAATGACAAGAATCGTCCGTCATAGTGGTACGTATGATACTATACGCTATGTGAAATAGATTTTTGTTTCCTTACGTTTGAGTAGTTCCTCTTTTTTCGTTCGATTCAGCTTCTCTCGGGTTAACAAATACTGACTTGTTAGTAATGACCTTTATAAATGATTTATAAAGGATGATAATAATAGATCAGAACGAACGTTTTTTTTCTGTTCGGGTAAAAAGTGACGCAAATGAGAATACTTAAAGTGAAGTACGTACAGTAGTAGTGAGAGATGAATAGCCAGAGATGAAGCAAAGAAAATGTTCTCCATGCAAAAAAAGTGAAAAGGGCACAAGAACGAAACAAAGTCAAAAATATAAGCCCATAGAGCATAGCAGGTGAGAATCTCACTGATACAGTACAGAAAGTAAAGGATGGGAGTTAGTTCACAATATAAAACATACAGGCAAAATACAATATCTTCATTGATGAGATTAATACTATGGAGAGAAGTAACAACTACAACTACAGCAATGATGAAGATAATGATCATAGTTATGACAGTTAGGTCACCTACCCTCCCCCCTAGATAGATCCCCACCAAACCTGTGCTTCTTAATGGGAATTAACAGCACCCACTACTACACTACTACTATATAATTGAGAAAATACACAAGTTCAACATGGGCTTCTACACATACACATGCTGTACCTGGTGAAAGAGTTGTTCGAAACTAGACTTTTCTGTAAACCAGAGATGATGATGTATTAGTAGCTGTATAAACAAATACATATTATATTATGTGACAGTTTTACATCCTTGAAAAAAAAAATGCCGCAGATGCTTCTCTCAGCTCTCTTTTTCTCCCGGAACAAAAGTTTAAAAGAGGTAATACCATTTAAATTATAGTCAAATGACTTATTACCTAATCATTTTTCCCAAGGGACACACTGCTATCAAGAAACTCACACGATTTACCACGATGTTGCGTTTGGGGGTTGATCTGGATGGAACATTTTTTCATAATGATGTGATTTCTATTGACTTTTGGTGCTGTCCCACCACAAAAAAAATGACATCAAAAGATTGTGAGGGCAGTTGTGTAGAAGTATCCTAGTGAATCTTGGCAATAATGCAAATTACAGTACTGTAGTTAGTCTTGTGAACTTTTTGATGCATTGTCATTGTTGAGAAAAAAAGGGGGGGGGGCTGCGGTTATTTATCGCTATAATACAGTACAACACCTTAATCAGATTTCGCACGCGAATGACTTTTTTACATACTGTACAGTACTTGGAGTGGTCTCAACAATCATTTTATACAGCAGGTATGATAATGGTTACCTGCTGTCATTTTCTTTTTCTTTGTGAATAGTGCATATCTAATATCTAATATCTAATACATAGTATAATGTATCATTATAATCGGCAGTCCCGAAGTGACGGTGGTAGTCGACACCGTCGTGATCGAGGAGGAGTAGGACGGCAACGACACAGAAGTAATCAACGAGGAAGGAGCAGAAGCAGGAGTGACCATCGCTACAGCAGCAGCAACAACAACAACAATAGTGGTGACAGAAATGATAACAACCGTATCAGAGATCGAAGTACTATACGACAACGATACTCGACTCGTTCCCCATCATCTTCTGGTCAATGGAGGCGGAATGAATCGCATGGTGGTGGTAGTAGCGGAGATCGATGTCAAAATAATAGACGACGATATTTAAGTTGTTCTCCGTCACCGTCCGGTCGATGGAGGCGAGATCAATCGCATGGTGTGAATGATTCCTACTATCGCCATGGCAGTACAAGTAATGGAAGCAATCGGTGTTCTCGGAGAGGATCTCGATCGTATTCTTCTAGTTCTGACGATTCCTGCTACCGTCGTGGCGGAACAAGTAATAGAAGATATCGATCTCCTCGGAGAAGACGGAGAGGATCCCGATCGCTCCAAAGCTCTGATATCAGTCCTTCGAGAGGTGGAGAAAATGCTACACGGGAGGCAATAGCCCAAAGTGCTTTGCATCTCCGTGGTGGCTTGAATCCAGCCCTTGGTCTTGGATTGCCTGGCCTTACGGATGCCCAAGGTTGTGGGACAGAGTCACAACAGCTGATTCGAGCACAACAGCTGATTCGAAATCAACAACCTTCCAGTTTCGATCAATTGATGGCTCAGAACAAGTCTCCAGACGGACTAAAGCCTACCATGCCGTCTATCGAACAATTACTAGCTCAGAACAAGTCTCCAGACGATCTAAAACCTACCGTACTGTCCACCGAACAATTGCTGGCTCAGGTCAACGCCGATTACGCAATAAATAGCAGGGCCTCTACTGGACAGCCATATAATCTTTTCGAATCTGCTACCAATCTCGACGCCATGGTCGGTAATGATATGGTCGGTAACAATCAACCACGTAAACCACTCGGTAATGCCAGTGCTTTGAATAACTTGATCCAAGGTTCTGTTCAGTGCTTTAACCATAATGGTTACGGATTTATTAGTCCCGCTGATGGTAGTAAAGACGTATTCTTCCATTGCAATCAGATCAGCAAGGTTAGCATCAAATCTTGTCTGCTTGGAGGTGATATTGTAACATTCAACAAGGAGTTCGACAGTCGCAGAAAAAAGTGGTACGCCACTAACGTCACGCTAAGTTTACCACCGAAACCTCTTCTCGAGGTTGGAACTAACATTCCAACGACTACGAGTAGCAACACCGGAGACGAAAAGAAATCGGAAAAACAAAATTACGATGGTGATGACGATGACGATGGTTACAGCGGAGACGATGAAAACGAAATCCCTTCCGTCGAATCATTGACGGAAAATCGCGACAAGTGGGGCTCTTTGATAACTGCGAAATGTAACAGTTTAAAAAATGATAGGGAGAAAGTAGAGAAGAAAAAGACTGTGGTCACGATGTAATAACGTCCACCAAAAAGTCCTGACGGTGCATTAAGTACTATTGTAAAATTGTTGTTTCCATAATGGGTCAGTGACTTAGCACGAAAGTGTTCGAGATAACAGGTTTAAAAGAAAGTACAGAAAAATAAGAACAAATGTATATGATAAACAAGATATAAGATAATTGTTTTACTCTTTGTTACATGTACTAATTAGTTATCAGTATTTGGAAAAGAGCATGGCATCATATTTTTTAAGTAGTTACCACTAGTTGTGTAGGACTAGTAATAGGCACACACACACACAGCAAGAGAGAGAGAGAGAGAATTCCTAATCTTCATCGCTGTCCTCACCATCGCTATTGTCGTCGCTATCATCTTCGTCTTCGCTTTCTTGTTCCAACCATTCTAAAAAGTCTTGAACGGATTGCATCATAAATAATTTTGAACGAGGATCATCGTCATTATTGTCTTCTCGATGCTCTTCTGCCCATAGAAGTATAGCTTCTTCGCTCAAAACTTCTTGGCTGTGTAACGTTTGCAAAACAAAACGGAATGACATACCCGAACGTAATTTTTGAGCGATATTGGTTGTGATGGTTTGGTTTTCGGTCGCTTCTTCGTTATCTCCAGTAGACGGCGCCTTACTGGTAGCTGTTTGATCGACTGTTGCGGCATTTTCCAATGCATACAAAATCGACAATTCTTCTGGTATTCCAACGCACAACCTTTGTAACATTCCAGTCCAAAACTTATCCAGTTTTGTTTTCAGCAATAATACCAACCTTCCATCTGTCATATCTGTAGACAATTTCATTTTACACAGAAGAGACGACATCGCTGCCGTTACACAATCACCATACGTAGCATTTTGTGAAAACTTAAACGAATTAAGTTCGATAGCTAGATTTTCAAATGGATGAAATTCGTCATCAAATTCCATACATATGTCTGTCATCTCCTTTATAACATCAACCCCCTTTTGTCGTCCAACAACATCAGGTGCAGTAGCAGTAGCAGTGGTAGAACCAAAGTTGTTGTTGATGTTATCGTCTTCATGACCAAATGTTACGGTTCCTTCGGTAAATTTCGAAAAGGCTTGAGTTTCGGCCATCATCATGTCATCATCATCATCATCTTCATCATGATCAGAGAACCCATCGGATTCATATTCTTCTTCCTCTTTAGCAATAAGACGCTGTTCACGTTTTAAGTAATACGACGTTGGGTCGCCTCCGATGCTCTGCAAGTTCATAAGATTTTCGAACGGATCTTGGTCATCATCATCATCGTCATCATCGTATCTGTCGTCATCCAAACTTGGACGCCAAACACGACCAATTCCATCTCGTCCAACAATATTGTGATCATTGTCATCACCACTATCGTTATCTTTCGATTTTTCGACATCGGACGTGGAGTCGTCGTCGTTCGAGGAATCGCCGTACCCTTCATCATCACCCCATAAACCATCATCATCATCATCTATTGCTAAAGTGATTCTTGTAAATGGTGGAAGTTTGCTTCCTTTGCCGACAACACAACCTTCACCGATAACACATCCTTTACCCAAAGTGGCACCTTCTTTGATAATAGCATTCCGTGCAATTAGACACGAATCCATATTGACATAAGCCTCAACAACAACACCATCCATTAAGTGACAATCTTCTAATGAAGAATTGTTATCAATTTGGATATTATCACCTAATACACACCGAATAACAACACAGTCCTCACCGATTGTACCATGTGAGCCCATCATTCCAGGTCCATGAACAATTGATGTACGACCAACCTTCGTGGGGTGTAACATTTCTTTGTACTGGTATTGATTGTTATTGTTATAACAAAGAGGACCGTTACAACTACTATCCATATTATTATTATTATTTTTCGGACTTAAAGGATTGTTGCTATTTTCTAATGACTGTAATGGACGTGGACGACTACCACTATCGCTGTACCGTCTTGCACGATCAGCAGCAGCTTTAGCTGAAAATGTTGAACCATACTTAGTTTGAGATGATGCGGTACGATGATGATCAACCACACGTGCCAATTTGTATAATCGATCTTCATTGTTGTTGTTACTACCATCCTCGTTTCTTGTTGTTGTAGTTACCATCCGATCTGCTACAGTCGGATACGCCCATCTTTTTAGTAAATCTTTTGATATTGCATGATACGTTTGAAAGTCTACAGCTCTTGCTGCATAATTTCTAGTATTACTACAATCAGTACCACCATTATTTTCTAACACATGTGCATAAACTCTTGTTTGTAATCCATCTTCTTCTTCTGCAACAGAATTGGTAACAAAGTCATGTGCTATATCAAGATAATCAAATTCATCTTCCAATCGACCTAATACATCGGTGAACAAATTGCAATTCCTGTATCCATTAAATCAGTCCGTACACCAATCCACCATCACCACCAGTACCAGTACCAGTACTACTTTGAGATTGTGTCAAAAATGTACATGGGAGTGTCACACCCGATTTTTGACTTGATCGATTGTCATACATCATAACACGATAATCATTGTTTTCATCAATATTATTATTAGAAGAAGAATCTTCTCCACGTTTACCACTGCTATTACTTCCCGCTTGTGCATCAACCGTTGCAGCTGTTTTAGCTGTCGCCTTCACAAGTCCAACAACTAGATCTGATGCTCTTGGTACGATTGAAGAATTATTATTATTACTTGATGCTGAGCATGATTTGTTGTCCAATAATGATGATGTTGTTGTTGTGTGTGATTGTACTGGTTTCAATACAATTGTCATCAATGCAGCAGAATCATGCGAGTGACGTTGTTTATGTGCCTTCATTGCTTCACGTAAATCAATATCAGCAATGACATCACCGGACACCAATAAAAATGGTAATGCCTGCTTGGATGGTCTAATCCAACTTCGTTTGTACAGTTCACGTAATGCATCACCAGCATTTGTTAAACTTGTATCTTTTAAAAATATTAATTCAAAATTATGTCGTTTTTGGTTATTCATTAAATAATCTTCCAGTGCATCATCACTACCGGCGCATGTACCAATAACAATAATCACTTGTTCAATACCATTCGAGGATAAGAAATCTAATATGTAATCAATGAGTGGGATATTATTAATTGGACATAATATTTGTGAACTTGTTGATACATCAGACGACCATGGTCGTAATCCAAATGATTGATCTCCATCAGCACCACCGGTAACTTTCGATCCGAATACAGCATCTGCCAGTAACACAGCTTGAAGTTTTTGTTGACCTTCCTGTTTCAAATCATCATCGTCATCAGCATTACTTTTCTTTTTATTATTATTTGACGGCATCTTCACTACAGTACTTTTCAACTTCTTGTACAAGTAAGTAGATTCGATTCTACTGTTGTTCTTGTGAGGGAAATGAGGACGATCGATTTTGATTTGCGACGATCATTGGAAAGAGATAAGTTGAAATCTGAAATCTAACACGGCAGATTGCACGAGGTCCTTACTTCATACGTATCTTCAGGGCCAGTCTTTATCCAATCACGACCACGACCACACGACTTGATTCACACATCAAGCCAATCTAAATCGCCAAGCAAATAATAAATAAAAATGCTAAACGAGAAAACGAGAGCACGATAGCAATCACAATCAAATATCAAATACATTAACATTGGTTGCATCGATCGCAATACAGTATGTTCGAGATATAAAATGCTAATCCATTCAAAATTAAAAGGACACAGAGCGGCTGTTCTTTGTCTCGATATTTCATCATCTTCTTCTTTATTATTGAGTGGATCAGAAGATGGTACGGCACGTCTTTGGGATTTACGTGAACATCAACGTCGTGGTGCATGTTTGTGTATACAAACTATTGATGGTGGGGATGTATTATCGGCAGTATTTGCTCCTCCTCATCCTCAACGACAACGGCCATCAACAACAACAACGACATCATCATCATCATCATCATCATCATCATTCGCTCAAGATTATACAGTATATCTTGGTGTAGAAAATACAGTATTAGAATACGATTTAAGGAATGCAACATCTCCTATCCTATCAGAACCAACAAATAATTGGGATCGAATACTACAAAATCAAGATGAAGTTAATCAAATCGGTCTTGCCTACTATAATAATAATAATAGTAGTAAAAACAATAACAACAACAATAACAATATAGCCAGGAATAAGAATAAAAAGAATCAAAAAAAGAAGAAGAAGGGAGGTGGTGGAGGCAATAAGAAACAACAACACCAACAACATTCAAATCATCAAAGAACTGATCATGACGGCGATGACAACGACGACGGCAATGATGGTAGTTGTATTGAAGGTTCGTCCTTATATCTAGCTGCATGTGATGATGCTGGAAAAATTCGATATACAGAAACAACAACATCATCATCATCATCATCAAATTATTCCTATGGTAATAATTCCAGTACTACTACTACTACTACTACTAATAGTAGTAGTAGTACTATACTTCATCATGACGAACACGGTGTAGCTGTTGTTACTACATGCGCATTTCGACCGAATAGCAAACAATTAGAACTTATAAGTGGTGGAACAGATTGTAAGATCCAACTATGGGATATCCTCCGACCAAAGTAAGTAAAAATTCAGTCAACTAAATATAACTGATGGACTGGATGTTATATCATCGTGGTAATGCTAACTACGTTATATATAGTGCGATTGATATTTATATCGTGAATATGTGGACCTTGTTTTCGCAATGTATTCTAATATTTTTTCTTTAAATTTTTGTTTATCCAAATACATCTGAAATTTACAAATTAGAAAACCAATTTCGACATTTTTAATTAATAATCAGAATGACAATATACAAGGAAAGAAGCCACAGGTTTGTAATCCACCATTTGTTTATTCCTTAGCATGGTCTAATAATGGAGAAAAAATAGCTGGTGGATTAGGAGACGGTACAATAGGGATATTTGAAATTAATAATCGTACATTAATCCAAAGTCAATTATTAATAGGTCGGGAAAATGGCAATGATAATAGTAATAACAATAACAACGATGGCAGTGGTGATAGCGAGATACACTATGCTCACAATTCATCTGTTGTGTCTGTAGTCTTTCCATCGTTCTCAACTTCAACTGATGATCGAATACTTTGTTCAGCGGGAACTGATGGATCAATCGTTTTCTGGGATCTAGGAATTTCAAATGATGAACAGTGGGCGACAAACAGCGAAGAAGTAGAAGAAGAAAACTACTTGGACGGTGATGGAAAAAACAATAAATTGTCAGATGATGATGTTGTTGGACAACTTTTTCATCCTAAACTACTACGAGGATTGAAGAATCATACTACTACTACTACTACTACTACCGACCCTACTACAATGAATACGAAACACAATAATCATCACAAACCTACTATACTTTTTGATATTCCTCATGAGGAAAAAATTAATTGGGTAACAAAGGCCACTCGATCATCATCGATTATTCCTACCAGTACTGCTGATTTGATACAAAATAACGACACCATCTTTGTTGCTGATGTATCACCTGACATTACATGCTACAAAATACCCTTCTAATGATGACAAAAATAATACATTAATTAGAACTTATTAATTGTCTCAGTTAAATAATAACTTGACCTTATTTCCCCTTTAAACAAGAACGACAACAATAGAAACTTATAGAATAACCCTTTATATAAGCGTTCGCATGATACATTGTCATTAAATAATAGTCTCCTCTGTTTTTGTTTTTGTCTGAATGTAATTATATTATATGTTAGCACTTTTCACTGGGCTTGCTCCCGCTGGATCCTTTTTTACTTTGGCCTTTTTCTTTTTAGGTGGAGTTGGACTAGATGGTCTAGGTGTGGATTTCGATGATGACGATCCTCCAGATACACCCGTACGTTGTTTTCGTTTTCGTTCCGTAACAATTATTAATAGTTTTTCAGATTTTTTCCGTGATAAAATCCCATGGTTCAGACACCTGAAATAATCGTCATCAATTATTATTATTTAAAACGGGATCGAGGGAAATAAAGCGAATTGTAAGTGAAATTTAATGAACAATGCTATAAAAACGAACAGCATTGAACAAATACACGACACTAATACTGCCGACAATTATTCTATTTATACCTGTGGAAGAAAACGTACCAATCTTGTGCCATCTCGCTATCCGTTCGTTGCTTTAACAACGATTCATAGAAAACTCTATCACCAAATCCTGGTGTTGGAGTAGGGTATTTCTGCCCGGGTTTACTCATAGTTGCTTTATAGAATCTCAATGTATATAATCTTTATGTTTTCATTTAGTTCTTTTTCTTGCAATGCGATCAGTAATCAGTGTATTATGATTTTTGTGTTGTTTTGCGCAAAATTGACCAAAAATAATTCAAATTTCCCTGACCCTCCATCGATAAGATAACCAAAATCACACATCACTAATGGATACACTACTTCATTATATAACATCTCCTTGTATAGAATTATGAGAAAGCCTTGACCACATACAGATCAGTCAATGATCTGCAAGTCTACCCTCCATCTGTACTTAATGTGGATCGCAGGTCAAATTTAGACCCCACAGGTATTCCATATTGTTGCTTCCTCCGTTTTATACTTGATTTAAGCTGCAGTTTGACCAAATTAAATTGTCATCAATTATGTCTAAAAGTGCCACCCATAGTAAATGATCTATTTCGACTATATATGCGCTTACTGTACCACAAGAGAGGAGGTTGATGTTCCAGAGAAGTTCTTCTATTTGTGAACAAGATGATACCATATACATTGAAAGGTAGTTATGGAATGTTTAAAATGGAAAAAGTTATCAACTTCCTGAAAATTTACTGAAGTCAAAGACTCATTATTTGACAGCACCATTTATGATTTCATTTCTGAAAGGGATGATAGAAAATATTGAACACAACTAAAAATTGCAAGGGGAGATATCATTAAGTGCATTACAAATAAATAATAGAGGAAATAGCAGTATCCGTTCCATCTTCATGGAAAGATTGA
Organism: Fragilariopsis cylindrus CCMP1102; assembly: GCA_900095095.1. NCBI lineage: Eukaryota > Bacillariophyta > Bacillariophyceae > Bacillariales > Bacillariaceae > Fragilariopsis > Fragilariopsis cylindrus. Next base: position 17,563 of record FMBT01000626.1, read on the forward strand.
CATGAATTCGTACAATACACTGCTACTGATTTGCGTTTTGTACATTCCAAGGATCATGAATATTGTTTAATTGGATAATTATGTGATTAAATTCAAATTCCTTTAGAAAAAAAAAAGTTCGTTTCAAGGGCTCAATTCCATAATCGTATTTCTTAATTTACAATTTTTAAACAACGACCGTTGAATAAACAACAACAATGATATATCCGCCACTTTCTTCCGACCGAGCGGTTGATAACCAATTTTCCATACTGCAATGGCACCACATTAATTTTTTTAGGAGAAGTCTCCTCCCTCCATTATTTTTACTCGCAAATTGCCATGTCATTCTTCTGATGTGGACGGATCCGATCATCACGCTCTCATTATTTCCCCAATGCTTTTCCTCTCAGTTAAAGATTTGATTCTACAGGATGCGCTGGTGGAAGTTTTTCTTTTGTCATGCCGGAATATATTTCCGCTGATTCTTGAGTGTACTTTTCTTCTTTCAATTCCTTAGCTCGTTTTTTGAAATAACGACTTTTCTTATGATCGGCTAGTGCCTTTGCATCCGTAAAATGCTGTCCAGTCTCAATAGCGTAATATTGACCACCACCGGGTAATTCATCATCGTATTCGAATGCAATAGGTTTCCCTGCCTCTTCTGCCTTTTCTATTTGAGTTTGAATTTCATCTCTGTCTTTAGGGCGGCGTCCGAGTTTAATACTCCTCTTGTACTTTTTGATCTTGTTTCGCCGTCCCTTTGTCTTTGCTAATGGACCGTTACCCATGATGAATTTACTATTTAGAGAAGAAGTAAAAATTTGCTTTGTGTGTGTCTATTGATTGTCTACTATGACGACACAAGGTATTGAGACAAAGGTAAATGTTCTTTTACGAGAAATAAGAAAAAAATATTACTTTCGAACTTGAAACTTGTGCGAAGGATTTCACTCAAAAAATTCGTTTTGTGGTTGGAGCGTAGATCAATAATACGACGATCTGGTCCAGACGGTGCACTTTTCTTCCTTTACTACAATAAAAAAAAGAAATTGAAAAAAATGTTGTTGCCTGATTCAATTAGCATCTGAAACAAACAGGATATTAATTATTACTCAGGTAGTAATGTACATACAGTACAGTACATTATATATGTACATCTTGGTATCAGAAGAGATATGAGTACTGATTCTTTTTCTTTACTTGGTTCATTCATCAGAATCAAAGATTACAGATAGGGCCCAGAACACAGTAAGCCCTCTAGTTGTTGTTTAATGTTTTGATTTTTGCTTTGAATAAATTTCCCTAAAATATCTCTACTACATGCTTGCAGCAAACTATGGCATGAGACCACTGCACTGCCTAGCAGGCAGAAAGATGGGGTAAATAATGTATCATCAACCCCCCCCCCCCCCCCTAAATCTTTGATATTGCCTCTGTGTCATTGTTCTTTGTCTGTTTGAGTAGAAGTAATAGTAGAATTGATTTGTAATGCAATAAGTGTCATCCCGCCTCTTCCCACCACAAGGCAGGCCCTCATTTTTCCTTCCTATGTTCCCTCTTTCTTCTCACATCTGTACACTACATATAATATTTTTATAGATCTAAATTCCTCTCTGACATGTCTATTAGATTTGTTGCTGCTTGAAAGGTATAGTGTTTGATTGATGGATCACCATAGAAAGACAAGTACTGAATACTGTAGTAAGTGTGGTAAGAAAATCTATTTTTGTGCATTATTTGACACACCATCATGTGATCTTATTTCTATTTACATGTTGTACCTGCAGCAATACAAATGATATTTCTAGCACACCATCTAGCCATTATCCATTACGATGACACACCAATATATACTACATCATAGCAGCTATCTAGTAGGTTGTGAGTAGTACTAGACCAAAAAGGTTTTTTTTGAATTTATATTATAGATACAATTTACAGAATATAAATCAAACATTATTATTATTAATTAGTGTACATAAAATAAAAATTATTTTCAAATATTGGCTTGTCAGAAATGTTCTTCTTTTTACACATACAGAACGTATTGTCCTTCTTTTCCCAGGTATATCAAATAATCTCTCGATCTTCTTGTTGTGTTTCCCAACCAATATGTGTGCACTAAAAGAAACACTTTTGGTTCTCCATTCTCCATTATTTAATACAACAATATCATCACACGTTATAGTAAGCCCCCCAAATCAACGACCGTATGAGTTTTAATACTTCTATACCTCCTTAGTAATAGGAGCAGTAGTAGTAGTTGAGCTGCTAGTCCCTCCCGATGCGGTCGCCGGCTGTTCCTGCTGTGGTGGCGGCGGGTCTGGCTGCGCTTGTTGTTGTTGCGCACCTCCTTTGATACATTTTTCAAGAGCATCCAGTCGTAAGATCGCATGATTATACTTATCTTTCCATTCTCCAACTTCATCTTCTAGTTCAGATATACGATTCCTAATCCGTTGTCGACTAGCAGCAGCACTTTCACGATTCCGAACACGTCTAGCTTCCCTTCGCCAGGCTGCGAGCTGATCCTTAGTCATAGGTACCTCAGGATCGTATCGAATCTGTGTTTTTTTCTTGTTTTCGTCATCGTCATCATCATCGTGACCGATTGCCTCATCAGGTAGAGAAGAAGACTTGTTTTTGCTGTTGCTGTTGCTGTTGCCTCCGTTTTTCTTCGAAGAGGAGGAGGGTTCTCCCGAATGCGAAGAAGTCACCTTCCGTTTTTTTGGTGGTTTCTTATCAGTCCCGCCGTTGGCAACGACCGTTGTATTAATTTCTGAATCAGCCCCATTTCCCCCATTAATTGACGTAGATGATGCAGCTGATGTTAGAGTAGCAATGTTGGAAGTAGACCCTGCTGCTGTTCCACCGGTCGTTGATTCATTCTCAGATCGTTGAGATTGTATGATTTCTTTTCGGCGTTTCCGTGCTTCCGCAGGATCATTCGACATTGGTGTCATCGCTTGCGTTTGCCTTGATAAGTTATTCTACTGGTACTCTTTTTGCAGGAGAAGTTTCGATGCCGGGATATACGGTGCGCTTCTTTTGCCAGGGTATTCCATACGATACTATTGATTGATTCTATTACAACATCAATAATTGCAGGTTTTTTAGAAAACAAGCATGTGATTGCGTTCTTTTCTTTGATCTTTCGCAATGCGATCGCCTTGAAGAGTCGTAGAAAAATTCGTACTTTGTCCTTACAGAATAAAGTCCTTTCACGTGGAACTGAATTCGAAATTACTTCCGCGTGGCGGTCTGTCTTTCATCTTCTATCCTTAACTCTGTAGAGTGTTTTGACGGTCTGTCTGTCATCTTCTATTCCCAACCCTAATATCTCTCCTGAAAAGTTCCACCTGACAATTTTGGATCGTGAGGCCCTATCGAGTCGCTTGTGGCGCAAGTTTCAAAATAGAAGAATTGTAGAATGCATACCGTATTGCTTCCTTTCCGTTACATCGCGCTTGCGTAGAGGCGTCGCGAATTTTTTAATGGCCATCAGTTTGTTTCACAAAACGAAATACCTAGCGTAAATTTCGATTTGTAAACAAAGAGTCATAAACAACATAACATCATCTTAAGGTTCACACTATCGGCTATATCATCATACTACTACTATTACTACACTACTACTATACATCTTACAAGGACATGGCGACACTAGAGAGCATGAGTGAAGCGGCTTTGGCTCGTAAACATCGAATTGCTATGAGGAGGAATAGGCAGCGATCGTCTTCTGTTTCCACCTCCTCCTCCGCAACTATCTCTTCTTTCGCTGACAACGAAGAAGAGATAAAGACCAGTGCAAAGAATTCAAAGCGCTCACTCTCTGCTCTCCAAGAAGATGATGTAGAAGAAGATACGCCGATATTTGTTTCCTCCTCCACTTCTAATTGTGAAGAAGTGGTTGCCGAAGAAGATGATGATGTGCAACAAACACCACCGAAGAAGCAGAAACCACATATCACAGGAATTAAAAAACAATCTCGTTATGACCCAGGAGTTACTCTAAACAAAGATGAACTGAAGGCCTGGAGGAAGGAAGCACGACGTGTTCGTAATCGTGAAAGTGCTGCAGCATCACGAAAAAAGAATCGTGAATCTATAGAGTCACTTCAAACCAAAGTAGACAATATGACGGCTAAGTACACTGCAGCTCTTCAATACATTCTTGATTTAGAAGGAAACTACGAACCACAGCATCAGCAAATTGCTACTACTCCTTCGCCTTCCACTGCTTTACGTCAAGATTTAGAAGAAATCAAGAAAACGATGTCGTCATCGTCGCCTGGTACTTTCTCTGTTTCAAGACCATGTTCTCCCGTTCGCGAAGTTATGTTGATGCCGGTTCAGACCGTATCGCCACCTACCTCCCCGATTCCTCAAACTCAAGAAGAAAAAGTTCAACAAGAAAAAATACAACGTAGACAACCATCATCAGTCCAAATCAGTAACAACCAAGACAAGAACACACCGAACAACCATCCTCTTTCCGACCATGATCATCATTGCGATCATCATCCTACCTCTACTAATTCTCAATCACAGCACATAATTGATACTATGATCTCTCGACCTATTGCTTGCGTCTAAGAGTATCCCATCAAACCCCCAATAGCTTAACATAATTCATACTACAGCAAGAACTGTTTTACAACAGTAACGTAGTGTGAAATTTATTTATGTTAACTTTATAATAACTTCCAGCAGCGAAGATCTCTCCTGGTGCCTATGAGAATAAGAATGAGAGTAACGATGATAAAATAATGATGATCATGAAAAGAAGGACAATGGTTCTACGTGTGTTTACGACACAGTTGTTTCTGATGACGACACTGATGGTGTCAAGAACAATATTTTTTTGAAGAGTACTTATTCTTCTCGTTCTTTGCCGAACGAAACGGATCATTCGTCGTACTGTGGCTCTAGTAGCAGCAGTAGCAGTACTAGCGACGATGATACAACGCTTGAATCGGATCAACCACTGTTCTTGGATGATATTCCTGATACAACAGCGAACAATGATACGATGACGACGATGATTATGAAGGCACACGATCCTCTAATCGAATGTGCCTACAACGTGAAAGATATCAACGATGAAGACGAAGTTGATGACACTACAATGGCTGATTTCTTAATGGACACGTTTGTTGCATCATCTGATAATAATGATGTAGCAGAGATGATAGGATCATCCAGTGAAGAAATGGATGCCTTGCTTCTGACCGAGGACGATGGCATGATGTTTGATTTTGTGCCTCTCCTCTGCATAAAAACTAACTCCGAATACGAAAATGAAACGCACTATACCTACTAAGCACAACTGGAGTAACGAGTTTTTTTGCCAAGCATAACGAATACCAGTCATTGAATACATAAATATCTAAGGAAATTTTCAAATTATTAGTAAAGAAAATTTTAATTAATGAATGAAAAGGTTCAGTAGTATTCTTTCTACTCTAGTAGCTAGCAACGAGTAGACTAACTCATTAAAGTCGAGGAGATGTCACCCACTTAGTTGATGAGTTATGATAAAGTTACTGCACCGTTTCTCCTTCACTATAATACGCAAAGCGATCACAAAGCAGAAATAATATCCTCAACATAATAGTGGTGATGTCATAAAGTTAAATGTAAATGTAAAAGTGGTTATATTAAATATATTAGTAAAATGGATTATACAAGTTAATTAATTTACGAAAAGCGTTAAAGACGATACCGGACCCTATACTGCGATGTGGGTTGGTTCTTCTTCTTTGACTGGATCATCCATAACTACATCTCCCGCCGTCGATGATTCCCCCTTGGTTTCATCTTCCTTTACATCCGCTTCTGCCTTGATTTGTTCAGTATCATTCGACAACGCCCTTGTTGCGGCAGCAGCAGCTGAAACCGCTGCGTCGGTAAAATCGGCGTTGGTAAGAGCGGCATCAACATTTGTGGCAGCAGCGGCAGCGGCAGTTGCTGCTGTTGGAACAATAAGAGTGGGACTTGCGAAGCCTGCTGGAATTTTAGACTCTTCGCCCTTTTCTTCGTCAGACTTTTCCCGTAAAGCTTGAGACGTCTTTTCTGCGGCTTTCTTGTCACCGATGTCGTACCACTTGCCTGTCGCGGAATCTTTTTTTAGGAATCTACCTGGCGGGTCACCATTCCTAATGGCCCGAACAATCACCCTCGCCACAGATGGTTTCTGATCTTTGGAGCTCGCACATAATCGGGACGATGCAATGCAACAATGTCTCGAAATCGTTTGTTTCCTTTGTGGTGATTTGTTAATCCACCTCGACCGCAAAGAATATCTAATCAAAGTTTAGGAAAAGAAAGAAAGGATTTGTGAGTGTTTTGGGGCTGATCCAACTCTATATTTAATATTCAAATGTAAGGCGATTCTGTCCAACATACCATGATCAGTCACAAGTACATTTCCATCCTTATCAACAGCATTTGCAGGGAGAGACTCTGTTGGAGTTTCAGATTCTTCATCTGTTCCCTTTTTGATTTTTTTGACGCTATTTGTAACCTTCTTAACGTTCATACTCGCTGGGATTATACCATCGGCGCTGATCGATAACGCTGCACCATCCAGCTTTATCTTCTTGGAATCAGGTTCTACTGCTGCTGCCGTCACCGCAGCTCCTTCGCGACCGATTCGGAGAGATTCTCGCTGAGCCGATCGCTGCCGTTTTTCAGCGTTGGAACGCTCCCGCAACCCCTGTGATGTTTTCTCGGCAGCAACTTTGTCCCCAACATCCCTCCAATTATTGTCTGGTCCTTTCCTTAGGAATCTACCTGGGGGATTTCCTGAGCGAATCGCTCTAACAATCTTTCGTGCTACGTTGGGTTTATCCATTTTAGTTGCCTGTACATAGTCCGGACGATGCAATGCAATAATATCACGGAATCGACGGTTTCCACCATGTCCATTCGTCATACCACTGTGTTTTGATTAGCAAAAGTGAAAAACGAAATAAGATTTGTGTAAGCACATCTGAATACATTGTTCAGTGTATAATACACATAGAACACAAAACAAAACTGCACGTACCCTCTTCCAAACAAAACATCATGTGTCGTAGGAGCTGGAATAGGTTCAGTGGATGGTATATTGGCAGTAGAGGGAGAAAGAAGATCATTCATTGTCGGCTGTAATGAATTGGGTGTAACATTCGCTGCTGCATCTAGGTTGTTTGGAGAAATTACAGTTTCTTCGTAGATACGTTTTTCGAGGTATATTTCAAAAACAAAGATAGTAGCAAATTCAGCAATCTCATTGTGTGCCATTTCACTCCATGAATTTTGACCGTCGACCGTACGTTGGATAACATACCGTGGATCCGTATCGACCAAATCCGTTCCGCCTCCGCTACTTCCCTGTACCTTAGAGGTAATCAGTGCCAAAGCGGCCTTAATACGGGATGCAGATTCCTTAGTTTTGACCGATACGTACTGAGAGGCCAAAAAGAGCATGTGCTTATTCCCACTTTGATGTGGTTCGTAGGTCAAATTATCCTCCAAAGTCGAATCTGCAGGCAGAAATAGAACGTCACATGGACGAGGAGATGACTTGGTTTCAACTTCTGGCTTTTGTACTTTTGAGTTTACAAAGATGTTGGTAACGAGTTCGGTGATTCCTGCAGCATCACCATTATCATCACCATCATTGCATTCGCTATTACATAGCTCCCCAAACAATGATAGGATAAGTGAAGACACGTACCCCTTGGCTCCATCTTCGTCAAGGCGGTTCCATTTTGGTTCTTCCTCTTCAGAAGAAGAAACATTTTCAAAAAAGAAACCTTCACCTTTGAAGAATGGTGTAGGAACGTCCTTAAGTCCAGACAATTCGTATGGTTTTCCCTTCGCAAAGAGTTGAGCCAAATGAGTGGCCAATTCTTCAACGTCTTTGGGATCCGTTGGAGGTTCTACCTTAGTAGTTGGCTCTGGTTTCTTTTCTACTGCATTCTCCCCCTCCTTTGCAGCGACTTTGCTTTCATCTGAAGCAGCATCAGTCTTCTCCTTCCTCCAAAGGAAGTAATGGAGTCGAACCAAGTCGTGAAGTAACATGGTTCCTCTATGATTATCGGAGCTAACGATTACATCGCGTTGTGATGGAACATTCGGATCTCTCTTCGGGACTGGAAGTGCAATAGCCGGGATAATCTTGGTTGGTTCATTCATTACGATTGGAGCGGACGCTGCGGCTGCTACAACAGGATCAGTTGTAGTGGCTGCAACAGCTACTGGAACCGCCGTTACTGCTACCGCTGCCGCCGTAACATCAGTTAATGCCGCTGCTGCTGCTGCTGCGGCTATCGCTTCTGAAGTTTCCGTTGTGGCAACTGCTGCTGCGGCTATCGCTTCTGGACTTTCCGTTGTGGCAACAACTGCTGCGGGTTCCGACATCTTGTTTGTTTGTTTCCTCTTGGTACTAACATATCACATCACATCACATCACATCACATCACAACATAACATCACATCACAGAAACAAATTGAGATAAAGTTAAACAACACATAACGTAATTGTGAGTTACGCATTCATATAATTCATCGTAAGATAAACAAATCTCATTTTCAAACCAAAAAAGCAAGATATACAAACGGTTCTTTAGATAACATCACATATCAGACCACTCACACTTGATTGATGATTGAATTGCGATAGTATGTTTCAAATGTGATTCAGGTTGGTATGATTGAAACGATAGGGACTATTGAATGAAAGCTTTTAGTGAATGAATGGAATAAAGAAGTGAATCAATCAAAGAGAAGTGAATGAACGGTGATTGAAATGCTTGTGACTCCCTCCGATTATGAATTGTTGACTGAAATTAACGCGGTGAAGAGCGTTGGAAGTGTTGTTGTTTATTCTTTCTTCGTTTTGCAAAAGCAAACAAAATAATTTTGCTCGTGTGATTTTGCAAATATACGTACACGAGAGAAAAAAGGCGTGGCTTGTGCGGGCTGTCTCCTCTCTATCTTCGCAAGCGCCGAACAGCACGGAAGCATATGATTCATATCTACTCATATCTACTAAAAGTACATATTAATAATGACCGCGCCAGAATTTTTTATAATTTTTTGAATTTTTAAATAACTTCAAAACACAAACGATAAGAAACAAAGCACCACTTTGTTTGATACTACGTAGGATCACTTCTTTTTGTGTTTTATTTGACTTGACACAATACACTGATTGTTTTTATGCATCACATAAAAAATCGAATACCAACCATCGAACAATCAAAACAACGTGTAGTAGATAGAACCAACATACATCATGCTCAAATGCACAAGGCCGTTGCCATTGCGACGAAAATCTTTTGGAGGTCAGACTCTTGGAATATTTTGGAGGAAAACATCAGCAACAACGAAAGTTTCAGTGACAGAAGCGAACGAAGAAGAACAAACTAATAATAGAAGTAACAATATTGATTCTTCAATTAATATACGCAGTATTGAAAAACAGAGGAAGAGTAAAATTACCAAGACGATCTCCATCGTCGACGTGTCGTCGAGTACTGACAAGGTATGTGCCGGTATCGTCGTTGGTTGGGATGATGAACTATGTAGACCAATCTATTATCGTCGTCCTCATAGTGATGGTAACAACGAAACAACACGCGATGGCGACACATCTACCGTGTCTGGTTACTGTGAAGTAGTGGACGAAGAAGTTAAAGTGAATGACAATGACAACGACAACAAAAGAAATATGGACACATTCCCCATTCCCACCACCCGAAAAAGGGTAAAGACGTTTGGTAACCGACGTCGTCATCAACGACCACTGTCTTTGGCTCTATCACAAGAAGTTTGTGAAGTCGACGTCGATGGTAAGAAAGAAGAAGAAAGATGCGAACAACAAGACGAGACACCTATAACAACAACAGCAACAACAACATCGACAGCAGCAACAACAACAACAACAAACACCCATCAAGAATCTCGTAGGGTATCTTTGGAATTCGCGGATTCTATCAGATCCGAAAACAATAAAGCCGATAAAACTCGTCGGCGACCAAAGAAGCGGTCATCCTCTGGTCAACTTGATCGTGCCCGGGAGTATTTCAATCGCCTTGACGAGACACAACAACTCACGTTGGACTCAGCATTATCACCTGCTAAAACTAGCAAGATTACACGAACTCGTCGTAAAACCAATTTTACCAGTCCAGGAATTAATAGAGAGTACGAAGCCTACTCAAAATCAAGTGTTAGTTCTGGTGTTCCACCACTTTCCATTAAAGACTTTGCGTCTATGCGCAAGCTAAAAACTGGTCCAATCGTTGACGGATTCTTTGATGAATGAACCATCACATATACGATTGTAGGAGAATCAACTGAAAAGATAGGATGTAGGATATGACCACGTGACATGTACCAAATCGATATCGAATGCAAACATTAAAACAATAATGAAAAACAACTGAAGTTTGGAGACTCAAAATTAAAATCTCATAAAAATACACAGAAGGCTTACTTAATCTGACGATGATCAGATAAATGGATGAACTTCAAACGAACATAGAATAAGCGACTTTTCGCATTAAAAAGTGGCATACAATAATAGAAAAGGATAAACTCACTCTCAGAAATTTATTATTATGTAGCGTCGCGAAGAAAGATACCGTAGTTACCACCATCTTTCTGATCTAGCTGTATAAGTAAAAACAAATGTGCATTACCTGCCTTCACTATTGACTTTCTAACAAAGCATGGAAGAAAGTTATAGCATAACAAAGACCAACTAGAAGATAGACTAACCACTCAAAATAAAGGGTTCGGGAGTATTGTTTTTATTTTATATCTTTAAATTTATGCATAACTTAAAAGGAAAAAATTCAGGACAGAATGATGCTCGTTACCAGCAAAAAGAATAGCATATGCAACGGTGCGTAAGCAAATTGTACAAATGCTGTATAGGTAGAAAAGATATGGGGAACCAGGAAAAAAGGAGGTGCAGTGACCAATACCAGTAAACATAAGATCGGTATCACAGCATAATTAACAAATTTATTACCGGTACTTTTCTTCATTGAGGAATAGTCCCAAAAGGCTAGAAGAGGTGTCCATAACAATGATGGAAGGTACGCCAAGGAAGCATGTGCAAAAGCAATGGGAACAAAGATATATGCTGCTAGGACACACGATAGAAATTGGAGAGTTCGAATACTCCTTGCTGCGTTGTCATTATTGGTATTGACTTCTGATCCTTCTTCATTGTTGTCTGGTTTATCGCTGATAGAATGGTCATCGCATTTACGCCAAAGTATTCGTCGAACCCAAGATATGGCCACTACCACGTATAAAACCAGTAACATAGCATTCGTAGTTTGTAGGCTATTATTATCCATACCACTACTCAAAGAGGATAATATAGGAGATAGAATCGTAGAGAGAACCATTGTAATCGCAACAACAATAATTGTAAGGCCTACACCTCCCGTTGCCATTAGATCCAATCCACCTTTCATCGCTGGAAAAATAAGGCCGAATGCACGCACGGCTAACGGTAATAAAAGCAAGATGTTTGGCAATAGGTATTCAATGTGTGAAACGAACTTTTTCGGTGTTGGTAACAGATACAACGTAAAGGAATGATGTAGTCGTTCGTGCAGATTTGATAGAGACCGAATTAAGTACTCAGTGTATTGTACAAATTCCACTACGGGATCACGACGGAAGGTACTTGTACCGGTAAACGTCACTCGGATAGTTAGGGAATCAATTCCTCGATCTAATGCAGCAGCGTGGGGTGGGACAGGACCGACTGCTAACGTTCGTGCAAATAACGAAGTGTCGACAAATCCATTCGCCCATAGCTTGACTTTAGTGGCCATCTTCTTGTCAAGACCCAATCTATCAACCTTTTGATCGATCCAAACCATTGCATCTTTTGACTCCTGTGTGTATGGATGTGTCAAAAAAGTTTTATAGTGTGCAGTTTTCATAAAGTTTGTCCGTTCCATTAATCGTCCAACCAAAAACACCAAATCAGCGTTAGGCAATACTCCACGTTGACCTTGTGGTAAAATAGCTAAATCGGTTGATCGATTATTAATCGTTTTCTTGTTGCCTTTATCGGTGGTGGTTGATTCGTCAAATACCTGTAAGACAAGTAAGTTCCGTAAAATGGCACCCGATAATCTAGGAGGTAATTGCGGTACCATTTGTTGTTGTTGTTGATGTTGTTGCTGTTGTTGTTGTTTTGAATGTTGTCGATTTATCTGGTAGTCTCGCGGTATTTCTTGTTGACCAAGGTAGGCATCTAAGAACGACGAAACTGTTTCGTCTAAGGACCTCACACTTGAAGTATCACTGTTTGAAGTTTTATTAGTAATCGTTGGCGTCACTATCAAGACACATTTCGCAAGCCAAGGAGTACCGATCGGATCAGCGAGATGTTTTATCGATTGAATCAACGCTTGATGTAGACGACTCGTACCCCAGTCCTTCTTTTCGTAAATAATACCACCATCACCACTATTAGTATCTTCATCATCCAACGATACCGGTAGTGGATATATCTCCTCGGGAGAGGGAACAACCAAAACAACAGCTTCTTCTGTGGCGTCAAGCGCGTTGGAAAGGGGTTTTATCATAGCAATATCAAAATGGTCACCATGCGAGTGACATATCAAGTTGTTTGGGTTGTAGTCAGGATCTCCATCACCTGCAAAGAAGTCACACAGTGACAAGGGTTCACTAGTAGCACTACCGGTGTCGTTGTCGTTCTGTTGTGAGGACGGTAAACCAGTTTCAAGATTTTTCAAATGAGATGGAATCTCGTTGGGACTTTGACCATCCATGAATCTTGTTTCGATAGAATGTTCGTCGAGGAACCATCCACGGCATTTCATTTCACCTGTAAGGACAGAAACTATTGGATGGAGACATGTCCAAATAGGAGCCAATACGTACGGCAAAAATAGAAGTATTCGTATGATGATTTGAATTCTCTTTTTCGATTGTAATTTCTTGTTTTTGGCGACATCATCTTCTTGTTCATCCTCCTTTTTTTGTATTTTCTCGTTCTCTTGTTGGGAGTCGTTTCCATCTCCATCATCTTCCTTTGTGCTCATGTTTTTTGCCATTATTCTTCCTTATTGATAACGGTCATTCATATCGCCCGAAACAGATGAAGTACTTCGAAAAAAAAACTCTGTAAGTTAGTTAAAAAGTAGATCCTGGTATTATGTAATATGATGCTAGTAACTAACTCTACGAAGTACTAGTAGCATCGGTTTGGGATACAAGATAGTTAGTGATTAGTGATATCAGTAGGTGATAGAGGCATGTAAAAGAGAATTTCGCTCGTTCTTGTTCTCGGTCTTCCGGTCCACAAAAAATAATTGAGTCTATTTCAGTACTATACTTTTTTGTCTCATTTTTTTCAAATTCAAATTATTTAAATTCGAAGTAAGTTTTTTTGAAGGAAAGTCTTCTTACAAAACAACATCGAACAGAGACAGCAACAATAGTTGAAGATCCTTTCCCTGCAATTGTACGGATTCCCTATTCGCGTTTTATTTATCAAGTTTCAGCCCAATACCATGCCGTTAATACAAGATATCATGGCACCCGGTGGTGGTGTCATTCTCATCCCCTTCGTCCGGATCGTTATATCGATTCTTTTAGTCTTAACTATCATGGGATTCGTGGCCAATGTCGCGAGGATTCATATGGTAATTCTAGGATTTTTAGGTTCCGGATTACTTTTTTCATTATCAATGTTCGAAAGAGAATTTAATAAAATTAAACATGGAGGACCACCAATGACGTCGACGACGACGAAGATGAACAATAACAAAACGGATTAAAAAGTGATTATACCAGCAACAGCACCGTAAATATTGCTAGTATTGTATGAGGAAAATATGTGGAATGAGTGGATTATTGTCGATGAAGGAGGATTTGGAGGATTTGGAGCACCGAGATTGAAATTTTGCGAGAAAAAAACCATTTTTTAAAGATCAAAATGGCATTTTATTTTGAATTTGGTAGACCTGAAGATGAATGAATCAAACTGCACAGTTATTTTCATAAGCCACGGTCCACAAATGTCTTTTTTAAGCGGATGCTCTAAAAGTAGAATGTAATAATGAATATTGAACTATTAAATATACCTTGGAAATCAATTATAATGCTTCCCAATAATTTGAAACTGCATATTGTTGCACGAACAATTAAAATTGGTCAAGTACGATGTAGTACATTGTTTAGTACATGTTGCCGAACTAGCTCCTAGCCTTGTATAAAAGGTGCTTCAGATGAGAACTACAACCAGGACAGCGTAGCTATTATCATAGTAGTCGAGATTACTTTTGCTTCATGTGTTTGTTATTACTATGCTAGATCGAAATGTAAAACCGGCATTCTGTGCTAAGATTGTTTCCTGAAAAATTCAAATTACTAGTTTGAGTCAAAGCAGTGCTATGCATGCATGATGATTATTTGTTTGTACTCTGCTACTATTTGAATAAGATAATTTGTTAACATAAGGAGGCATAAACAAAATTGACCTAGACGTACTTGTATTACTGCTGTCAACATAATTTTTGATCTGTAGCATGTTGTATTTTGATAAATGTATTATCTTCTCTAGTATATATATATATATATATATACATTTATTTTTAAAGTTTCTACACATCTCTATAGCACACACATTCGTTTTCAATATACAACATGAGAGCATATTCTACCAGAGGAACTTGTCCAGTAGGTAGGGTCCGTTTTTTTAGCATATCTACAGATTGCAGTGATGCGTCTTGAATTGTCTTATCTCTCTTTCTAAAATTGTCCCCAGTTGTATCATCAGCTCTTGACCATAAGCAATACCTGTGTTGAAAGTTAGATGATATATGATATATATACATCCAGGGCATACTAGAAACATTGCAGTAGATAATACAATTATATCATGTCCTTCATGGGAACTTTGCACCTCAGTTTATCTTTTTGCCATCATATGTGAACTGCAAAGTGTACACCAGAAAGTACCATAGCTAGTACAAATAATGTTTTAGCAAGATGTAAATACAATTGCATAGCTGGGGGAGACAAAACTAACAAGAAACCTGTTTAGGGAACAAAGCAATAATAGTACTGTGTGTACTACGTTGGTCCCTAAATATACCCCTCGTTAGTTTTTGGTGTAGCAATCTATGGGGTTCCGTTCTTTGTCCTAGCTAGGCTGCTCGTTTTATATTCATAATATATATGAACGTAATAAATAGAATTAAACTTCACAGAAAGAGATGAATTGCAGTAGTCTTTCTTTTAATCATACCTTATTGTAATATGGTCTGATTTATAAAACAAAACAGTGTTGTTGTTGTTTTGGAAATATATAGGAGGCTAAGTGATATCATAACTTATATATTTCCTGGACCTTCTTCTTCGTCGAATTTAATATAATAGTCCAGTAAAGAATATAACATAAAATCGGAGCAAAAAAATCCGCTTTACAGAGGTACCCACCCAATCCCAGGTCTTTTTTAGGTTTCTGTATAAAGAGTGCAGTACAACTATTTATTGCGAACATATCAATCATTGATGATATACTTAGTATATTATTATATTAACGTTTTGATGAGGAAAAATTATAATCATGATCATCGGCGGAAAGATGCGTCGGCGGTACGAATGGGAAAAAGGTACGTGTACCGACCATTGGAGGTAATCCCTTGTATGCACGAATCTCATTCACATCGGCCAATAAATCCTCCTTTGCACTGACCCATTTAGTAGCACCATACGCACCACCGACCGTACAAAGTACATGCATCCATGGTTCTTTGAAATCAATAGTTTCAACAAATGAGATATTAATACGACGAGAAAAGGAAAATGAAAAATCGACGGAGTGCGTTAGAAGGATAGGATAGGATAGGATAGGAAGAACAAAAGAAAAAACAATTCTCCCAAAAACTTACGTCGTGATGTCGGAATCTTTTGGATGGCGTTACTTATACATTGAGCCGCAAATCCAAGGCTACCACCGACGACTACTGTTGTTAAACCCATGATTGCAACGCCAACAAAACTGTTTACAGTAACTAATATATATATGATTTATGTTGTTGTTTGTTGTTGTTGTTGTTGTGTTGATGATTTTCACGATGTTATGTCGCGCAACGTTCGTTGGATGAAGGCGACTTGAGTCGAATGAGTCGAATAAATATAGTTGTGAAATCGCCGTTATTTTTCGCGCAAAACCTCGTCGTTATAAAATAAATTCAAAATCAAATTTTACCTCACAAATTTACATCTCACACCCATCGACATCTCGATGATGATTCTCGACAGTGGTCCAGAACATACAGACAAAAGAAAACCCAAACAGTAGCATCTACAACTTGCCAAAATTCAAACAAGAACAACAATGCCAA